>VMDO01022915.1:0-32641 GCA_007922755.1 Pedetes capensis
AATAAAATATTGTTTAATTCAGTCTGATAGAACCCTATTGATTTTAGTTTATATGGGAAATTTGATTTATGCTCCCTTTGTCTCTTTAGATTAATATAATACTTAGTCTATCCAAGGATTCAGTCACCTAAAATCCTCCTGTCTATTCCACTCAAAATAAATTAAAAGTTTTATTCCAGTGAAGGTTGTTTTAACAAGTTAATGAATTACTAAAAGTTAATTTGGAATATAGTAACTCCAGAATGCAGCTAATAAGTACTTCTTAGAATTATTACAGGTTTTTCACAAAATCATTATGTCTCATGTCTCATTTTAGTTTGAAAGAAAATCACAAGTTTATTACTTTTCCAGCTACCTTTATGAGATTTTTTTTCATATAGTTTGTGCAAATGGTATTATAATCTAGTTAAATATTTAGAATCACTCATGATGCTTTGAAGTACAACAGTTAACATTAGTTGAATAAATTATGCATATCAACATAATAGAATTGTATTCCATTAAAGAAAGTGTTTTCAGTGACTATGTATTGAGCCTGAAATAATCTATACTGTATAATCTTAGTTTGTCCAAAAACTACCAAGTAAGAGTATATGAATTTGTAAAAAAGTAAATGCATGTATCTGTTTATGTATCTTAACTCTTCTTCTCTGGAGAATGGAGGAAATGTGGGTAACTTGTAAACTTTCTTGGAGGTTTTTGACTCGTTTAACACAAACCACTTATGATAACAATCAAGTTAACTAAAATTCATTTAATTCTGATACTATTTACCCAGTTATGTTCAGGCTTCACAGGCTTAAAGACAGGCACAGAAGACTGAACTCACATCAGAAACAAGTCACAAGTCTGATGCCACTTCTGCTTCTCAACAATCACCATGAAATAGTATGAATCAGCTATGAATATGCACAGATTTCTTTTTCTTTTTGTTTTCTCCTAAATAATACAGTATAACAACTATTCATATAGCATTTACATTGTATTAGGTATTACAAGTAATTTCAAGATTAAAGTGACCCGAGGAAAGGCAGAAGTGACATGCATATACTGCATCCTCTATATCTTTATATAGAGAGTATATACTTGAGTATCCACTGACTTTGGTATCTATAGGAGTTCTGAAACCTTAGGATGTGAAGAACCTGGAACCACAGATACCAAGAGAGAACTATTTGTTGGCTTCAATGAATGCCTCTGAGACAAATTATCTCTTGAGAAATGTTTAAAATATATCAGAAAGCCTTTAGGAAATTTGGACCAGGTTTACATGGTTACCTATGTGGTATGATTTGAGAACCACTAGACCACCACTACTCAATTTACCAGTGCTTCTAATCTTATCTTGTGGGGCTGGGGTTTAGCTCAATTGATAGAGCTCTGATTTGCACTCTCTGAGAACCCAGGTTCTATCCCCAGCACCACAAAAACAGGAAAAGGACATGATAATCCATCCCCAAAGCAATCAGAAAATAGCCATTGAAAACTCTATGAGGGTCCCTACGAGTCAGACTCAACTGGACAGCACCTAACAATAACAACTATCCTTACCATATAGGTTGAGGCTAGGGTGAGACATAGCATGAAGGGCATGTCCCCAGTGACCTACTCCCTCTTTCTAGGTCCCTTTTACCACCTCACAATAATGCCATCATACGATGAGTCTACCAAAAGACTAATCCATTTATTGGTTCAGAGCCCTAAGCATCTAATTATCTCTGAAGTCTCATCACAAATACACCCAGAGATGTACTTTAGTAATTTCCTTTGTTGTTGTTGTTAGGTGCCATCGAGTCAGTATCCGATTCATAGTGACGCTCTGTACAACAGGGGAAACACTATTGTCAGTGCTTCTCTGCTCCAGTGCTTCTCATAGGATTTTCTATGGCAGATTGATTTTTGGGAGGGGGTTGTCAAGTCCTTCTCCCAAGCCTACAGCTTCTGGTGTTCCCAGGTGGTCTCCCATCCAGGTACTAACCAGGCCTGACCCTGCTTAGCTTCTGAGATCTGATGGGATCAGATGCCACAGGGCTAAAGCTGCAGGCCCAGTAATTTCCTAGTTATTTTTAAATCCAATCAAGTTGACAATCAAGATTAAACCATCACAGCACAGCAGGGGTTTAAGAGGCTAAGGTGTGATTATTCATATTTTTTTGTTTTCTATTTCTTTTTAATAGTTATTTTCATATTAAAGTTGAGATTAAGACAGTGTAATCCCCATGAAATTCAATTGTTCCATTCAGATTAGAAGTTACATTTACAAAGTGACTGCTTAATTTTTGTGACAAACAATTAAAAATAGACATAATATTGCCCTCAAGGAACTCATAATCAGACAAGTGAAAAAGTAACTCAAATAGAGTATTAGTTCACAGAAAATAAAATATCACAAGCATATCATGCATCAATTTCATAGTTTATTATATATGTTCTAAAATTAGTTGGCTAAATCCTAAGTAGATAACTTGTGTGATGAAACAAAAGATAACTAAATTCTACTTTCTGAGAGAAATTGGGTCAAGATTCAGAACATAACATGTTCTATGAGAAAATGAAAACTGCGTAAGTGGAAACAAAGAAAACCATCAATAAAAGAAGGAGGTCAAAGAAATCACTGAGGTTGGATCTGAGTAAGTCAAAAAATAAATAAGTAACTAACTAAATAAATAAACAATAGATGTTGGATTCCAGGTTGATACATCAAGAACAGAGGTCAGTTTATACCTCTGCTCCTATTACTATGAAGATGATTTGAGAATGGTGGAGGGCAACAAAAGAATTATTTTTAAATGACTCCAATGTTTAGCTTTGTTTGGTTATTGGTAATATTGGGTCATGTAGCTTTACATCTACTTAGTTTTTTTTCCTCTTTTTTAAAGCTGATAAGTTAGTTTAAATAATTCCCACAATACTAAAAGATGTACTACCACCCCCTCCAAAAGGGCAAAGCAAAACAAAACCAGAAAGAAATAAACAGAAAGAAAGAAAGAGAGAAAGAGGAGAAAGAAGAAAATCAAACACATTTTGCATGTAGTCTTCATATAAAGTGATGCCAAAATGATGCATTTCACTTGTGGATTAAGGGAATGCTCACTTGAATTTGGGCTCAAATCACTGAAGCTACCAGGAGGAAATTTCAACTCCAAAATCTAGAGCAGCCAGCACAGCTGTGAAAGCAAGTTTGTGAGGCTGACTAGGGCAGCAGATGGGCATGGGCTGAACAAAGAAAATAATTCCAGTGCTTCAGAGGAAAGACTGTGCTGAAAAGAACAGTTTTAATCTTCTTTTGGTGAAACAGGAAAATCACTTTTAAAAACATTACTAACTGATCAGCATTTTAAATAACAATGTCATTTTAAGGCACTTTGAAAAGTTCATGTTCTTTATCTCCCCCACAATCATTACTGTCATTCACAGATCATTGCCAAGTCAAATTTTCAGTTTTCTTTGACTTTTAGACTGGGCATTGAGTAACTTCAGTAATATTTCAATTTGTTGAGAAAATTTAATTTAGAATAGCAGAAACAAATAAGATTTAATTATACAGCATAACCTTTAAGGAACAGGAATTAGGGAATTTTGCATTTCTTCTGTGCCCCTTACATTAAGACTTCAGGACAAAATGCCAAAAGTAGACTCTGGAAGGAGGAATCAGATAGTGTATGATAAAGATACACTAAAGTTTACCTACGTTATTTTTAAATAACGTAGGTAATACCTACGTTAGGTAAATACCTAAGTTATTTTTAAAAATATTCTATTATAGTACATTTCATTTTAGGCTGGTTATTCGAGGGGCCTTGAAAGAAATTTTGCTGTACTTGATTCTACAATCAACACCTCTAGAATCAGCAGTGAATAAATCAAAATACACATTGCACTGGGAAAGGGTATTGCAAAAGACCTCTTTAAAATGTTGAAAAGTGCCAGGCAAGGTGGCACATGCCTATAATCCCAGCAGCTCAGGAAGCGGAGGCAGGAGGATCACAAGTTCAAGACTAGAAGCAGTCTGCATAATTTAGCGAGACCCTGTCTCAAAAAAAAAAAAAGTAAAAAAAAAAAAAATGGGCTGAGGGTGCAGGTCAGTGGTCCAGCACTTGCAAAGCATGCAAGCATGAGGCCCTGGGTTCAACCTCCAGTACCTCAAAAAAATAAATAAATAAATAAAAGTTGAAAAGTGAAGATGTCACATTGAAAACAAAGGTGCGCCTGACCCATGCCATGATACTTTCAATTGCATCATTTGATTGTGAAAAGGACTTTAATAAGTTAGACAGGGAAAGAATTGATGCTTCTGAATTATGATGCTGGAGATGAATACTGAATACACCATGGACTGCTAAAAGATCCAATAGATCTCTCCTAGAAGAAGTGCAACCAGAGTGCTCCTTGGAAGCAAGGATGACTAGACTGCATCTAATGTATTTTGGCCATGCTGTCAGTGTTGGGGTTCACTCCGGCCCAGCGGGATTACAGAGTTTATGTCAACATGGGTACTTGGGGACCCTTGGAAATAGGCAAGAGCTGGTGGCACCAAAGAAGGACTTCGGGAGCCTTCTTGCAAACAGGAACAGAATTTATTAAGCTGCACCTACCAAGGTGAACAAAAGGGGGTGCATCACAACGATGCTTGAGGAAAGTGTCCCACAGTGTGTCTCTTGTTGCTTCTCATAGTTCGCCTTCTCTGCTCTCCTCCTTCCCAAGGTGGGGGAAGAAAAGCAGAGAGCTCTTTGTGTCTTGCTTGGAGCCTTTGCCACTTTGGAGGCTCTGGGCTTGACATGGAGTCTTGCTTGTAGTCCTCAAATGACTTCACTGGTGGCACTGGAGGTTGCAGGTCTGAGGAATAGAGTATGGGGGTCAGGTTTAAAGGGGCTCAGAAAGCAGGTGAACAGGGGAAGATTAAGAATGTAAGGGATGAAAAAGGGGAGCTAGTATCTTCAGTGGTGGTTTATATAGCTTCTATGAAAGGGGTGTGGACCCAGAAATAGCCAAACAGGGAGCAGTTTGTACCAGGTGTGGCAGTTATGTAGCTAGAGATTTGAAAAAGAAAAATTTTGATAGAGGGGGTTAGGTGCAGGCCAGGCCAATCACCAAGCTTCCTTTTCCAACCAATCAGATGGCTCTGGGCAGTCAACCAGATTGAAAGAGGCCACACCAGAGCTAGGCTATTTGGGGGCCATCTTAGATCACTCCATGGGAGAGGGAGGAGTGGAATACCAGATGTGGGACAAAGGTCACTGGCCCTGGAGGATAGATGTTAGTCCTCCAAGTGGGCCAGACAAGCCTCTGTTCCTGGAGTTCTTTCTAGGACTTTCAACTGTATGTCGGGAGTTACTAGTAGGAGGGGCAATAATAGGGTAAAACTTGGATAAGGTTCAGGCCTCTACCTGGGTCAGACAAATCTCCACCCAAGTCTCCTCTAGATCTTTCTTGGGGACCCCAAAATGATTGCCAACATGTCAGGGGAGACCAAATCCCTGGAGAAGGACATCATGTTTGGGAGAGTGACAGGTCAATGGAAAACAGGAAGACTCTACACTACATGGACTGACAAGGTGTCTTCAACAATGGGCTTAAACATAAATAAGAATATAAACATAAATAAGTAAATAAGGGGAGTGTTTTGTTCTGCTGTACATAGGGTCACTATGAGTCACACCAGACTTGATGGCACCCAACAAAAACAATAACCTAATTCCAATATGTCAAAAATCCTTCTGCTTACTTGAAAGATGTAATATCAACACAAAAATTAAATTGCTTTAAAGAAATAATAAAATTCAAAATAGATTTTTATTTGCATAAATGACTATCCATCTTACGAATCTGTTGTTTTGTGCAGATGGAATGATGATTGTATGCTGCATCTGGGCATAACAAAACCTTTGATTATTACCTGATAGCCAATGTCAGAAACCTACATACTGGCCAGTGTAGTGAGGGGGGATTTCCTTAGGATCCCGAAGGAGCTCCTGCCCTAATGGTATGTGCTTAGATGTATTAGCCAACTACACTCATTAGTGTTAGTGAATTCAGATAAGCATAATTAAGTATATATTATGAGACATATGGGCTGAGATTTAGCTCAGTTGGTAGAATGCCTGCTCCGCACTCTCTGAGGACCCAGGTTTGATCCTGAGCATCAGAAAAATGGGAGAAGGATGTGGCAACCCACTCCCGGAAACAATCTCAAATTAGCCATTGAAAACCCTATGAGGGTCACTATGAGTTGGTCACCTAACACCACCAACACAAGACATGCATTTGGTCATATGGTTAAATACATGAGATGAAAGATATATACAGGTTATGAAGCTGTGGAATATCAATAGAAAATGAACACCTGGAAACTAGAGAAGGAGATCAGGGGCCATCCTTTCAGTGGAGTGGAGAGTCTTATCTATGGATCTTGGTAGAAACACTGGATTCTATAGAAGTGCACGCTGTTTGTTAGCTTTCTATAGCTACACTATTTTAAAAGTTTGTTGGAACAGAAATGAACTTATGGAAAAATAAAGGTAATGCAAATATTCATTGTACATAGTAATGCAAATCCATTCTATAAAGGAGAAATAGTTTATTTCTATCTTTTAGGAAACAGAACCCCGAATACTACATTTCATGCCATGTAGAACATTAACCAGTCTTGTCTCTATTAGTGAATTTAGTTGATTGTTTCTGTTTACCCAGTCACAATTCTTTCATTCACTGTCTTCTTTCAACTACCTTTAGTGTCTTTTTGATTCCCATGTTTGCTAACACTGCTATTACAAAGTATGACAGATTGAGTGACTCTAACAACAGAAATTGATTGACTCACAGTTCAGGGTGCTGGACTTCCAAAATCAAGGTGCCACCAGAGTTGGTTTCTTCTGAGGTCTCTCCTCTTGGTGTGCACATCTATGCCTCCCTGTTTCTTCACATGGTCTAACATGTGTAGGTCTCTGGGTCCCAAAGGCTTCTTCTAAGACCCCAGTCATGTTGGATTAAGATTTATCCTAGTGTCCTCATTTTAACTTAATTTATCACTTTAAAATCCTTGTCTCCAAATACAGTCTCATTCTAAGGTTCTGGGTGTTAGACTTTCCATATACAAATTTAGTAGAACAATGTTCAACCCATAACACTATATTGCTAAATGGACTGAAGGAAATCTCTGAGAGGGGCTCATTTAGCTTCAGCATTGGAGTTATTATATTTTTTTGTCTTATGAAAACTTTAATGTAGTAGGCGAGAGATAAGGGATCAGTTAAAGCTAGTCAAATCAAACCTTATATCTTGATTACCGAAAACCATGTTCCCACTCTAGTAGAAAAGGTGTGGGATTTGAAAAAAATTTTGCTTATTGCCTATATTTGTGCTTAACTTATATAATTAACATTAATCTCCTTGGTACACAGTGGTCAGGATTTGATGGAATTCCAGAACCATCAAAAATCATCAAAAAGATTATAACAATATCTCGAGAAAAATATGGAAAACACATTCATATGCTGGAAAGAAAATTCTAATCTTTAAGCTATGAATTGCCTTCAGTTTTTTCTCTTCTTAACTATGAGATAAGGGAGGCAGTAAAGGGAAGGAAATCTGATGGGTGTTTTGATAAATGACCAGCTCTCTGTGGAATTCTATGGTTGTCACTTTATGTTATCTTTCTTTATTAAAGCTTGCTTTATTAAGACCTGCTGGAACTAATATTGGTGAGACTGTCTGGTAATCCTCTCCAGGAAATGAAGCTGATTACAGAGGGCTGGCTGCATAATGGGGAGAGGAGTGAGAACCATAAGTGCAGATATTGAGCTCTCCAGGCTCAGTTCCTGGACTGGAAGAAAGAGCAAACCTCAGGTCGATCTTCCTTATTGCATAGATTGTTCTCACAGTGGAAAAATGGAATAAGGTCAGCTCACCTTAAAGATCAGTCAGGTCAATTTAAATTAATTTGAAACTGCTATACTTAATTAAGGTTAAATATCATAAAAGGTAAACTTTGAAGTTTTTTTACATGTGTGTCAAAAAATGTTCATGTCAACAAAAGAAATAAGACACTGTGATAAGCTACCACGAAAAATGATTTTGCTAGTGTATATGTCAAACTACTTCAACCTTCTAAAGGAGTCTCAAACTTCTTAATGACAATATACCAAGTTTTTGGTAAAATGATCAGTGCTAAAGAATCTAAGACAGTCTAAAAGCTTTTTAGATGAAGTACATTTTGCTTAGAAATCTGAGCTAGGGATCTCCTCCCCATATTATCTCAAGGTGATTTGTAATCTTTCCATCAAACAATTACCCAAAGTGTGTTAACTCTGCACTAGACAGAATAACTCACTTTCACTCTCATCTACTGTTTCTTAGCCTCACCTGCTCTATGTGCAAAGTAAGAATAATGACAAAATCTACCACACAGGGTTATTATTGTTGATGGTTGTGAGATGCCCTCCAGTCAGGCCCAACTCATAGCAACTCTATCTATAACAGAGTGACACACTCCCTGACATTGTACCATGCCCAGCAGTATATCATTGCTTCTCTGCTATTCATAAGGTTTTCAATGGTTGATTGTTTTGGGATTGCTTCAGGAGTGGATTGTCACATCATTCTCCCTTTTTTGTGGTGCTGGAGATTGAACCCAGAGCCTTGGAGGGCACAGAGCAGAACTCTACCAACTGAGCTAAACCCTAGCCCCACAGGGTTATTTTAAAGATCTTATATTTATTATAATTTATGAATAATATATATGATGTATTATAATTTATATATATTTATTATAAAGAGCTCATATCTGGCCTACAGGCCTATAAATGGTATCCTATAAATGGTATAAATGGTATCCTATGCTATGGTCTTTAAAAAACAAGCCACAAACCATAGAGCAAAGAGATTTTTAAAAAATACTTTTTGTTTTGTTGTTTTTATATTTTGAGAATGTGGTAGGACTATTTAAAGGGCAAGACAAGAAGAATAATTAGAAAACATTGGCAAATTCTCCACCAAGAACATGAAGTAAGAAAGAGTATTAGTCAGCCTTCTAAAACTATAACAAAATAGCTGACATAATTTTATTTTCCAGCATTTGGAGGTTGAACCCAGTGCCTAGCACAGAGCTTGCAGTACTTTACCACTGGACGGGATCTTTGGCCTATTTTTAATTTTTTTTCTTTTTTTTTAGTATCAGAGTCTCATTAAGTTATACAGGCTGCCTCTGGCCTTGAATTTGCTATTTTCCTAACTCTGCCTCCTGCTTCTTGAGTTGCTAGGATTGTAAATGTGAGCCACCACGAAGCTTTGACATACTCAATCTATAAAGAGACAGATTTATTCTGGCTCACAATATTGGACATTTACTTCCATGGTTGATTGGCACGGTTGCATTCTGGCCTGTGGGAGGCAGCACATGATGGTGGGGAGCACATGGCAGAGGAAAGCTGTTTACATTATGGCTGTGATGTGAATAAAAGGAAGCGGAGTATCTGGGGTCCCATTATCCCCTTCAAGGGCCCTTGTCCAATGAACAGAAGACCTCCCACTGGGCTCTACCTCTCAAAGCTTCCATCACCTCCTAAGAGCATCAAGCTGGGCACTAAGCCCTTGACACATGGGCCTTGGGGGACATTCTAAATCCAAACTATAGCAACTGCCAAGGAAGTACAGTTCACAAGGTTGAGGCAGGAAGAATATACAAACTTGAAAAGTCAAGGGTAGATAGGGTCATGGGAGAGAAACAGCTAGATATTTACATTAATTCCAGAGAAATTTTAGCAGACTTGATATTTGATGCAATTCTTATACATATCTATTCTCCCAGGCTGACTAGTTCTTCAGAGTAGGGGTGTGTGTGTGTGTGTGTGTGTGTGTGTGTGTGTGTGTAAACCAAATAGCAGGAAAGAAAAAATATAATGTGGCTTTTTTTTCTTTTTATTTTTTTCCTCTTTGAATTACAAAGGACTCCCATTTTTTTCCAAAAAAGAAATCTCATAAAAGTGACAACTTTTAATGCTTTCCCAAGAGTTCTGTGTGTCAGAAATTGGCAATGCTCCATTACTATTTATGGATGAGCTTTGATATTCTTAGATCATGTGAGAAAAAGAAGACACAAATGTGTCCATCTTATTTAACATAGGCATGGTATATTATGAAGATCTAACAGTACTTTCAAATTATTTTGTCATCAGAGAATCAACATGCATATTTCTAAAAATAAACTAAATCTGGATTGTAGAGCACTTTCCCCAGAAAATTGAGGTAATTTACATATGAACCTTAATTTAAATTTTTAGTCACTTAAATGGGTACTCTATCCATTGCATCACAGAGTCCTCTTAAACTACATAATTGCAAAGACTCATCTATTACCATCTGCCATCGAGACAGTATATGCACTGAAAAAGAACCAGATGTGGTAAACAAATTGAC
Source organism: Pedetes capensis (assembly GCA_007922755.1). Classification (NCBI taxonomy): domain Eukaryota; kingdom Metazoa; phylum Chordata; class Mammalia; order Rodentia; family Pedetidae; genus Pedetes; species Pedetes capensis. Next base: position 10,414 of record VMDO01022915.1, read on the forward strand.
ATGTGCACCATTGTCAAATGCTGCTGTTCTAAAGCATATAAGTGACATGGCAATTAATGTCTGTGAACAGCTGGTTCTAAAGAGTATGGAAAGTGATTACTTTGCTACATAAATGGACGAGTCCACAGATGTTTCAGGTTGTGCTTGGTTGTTGGCATTTGTAAGACATATTTTGGAAAACACTGTCAATGAAAGCATGCTGTTTTCTAAAACTTTGCTGGCTGAAAAACTAGGAAAAAAACTTTCTGAAATATTTCAAGTGGGAACATAGACTGCAGGGTGAACAAGATAGGGTGTGCAGCTTTTAGTACAGACTGAAGCAAATCAAAGACTAGGAGAAAAGCAGAAGTCTTGCCAAGTACTTTCTGTATCTATTGTGCTATCCACTACAATGAGGTAAATGATAACTTCTTTGGAGATTTTGAGGAAAAAATGCCTTCACTTGTCAAATCTGTCCTTCATGCATATCTTTAATAGAAGTGATGGAAAAATCTAACATGGGTTCATAAAATGTACTCAAGTGTTACCTTTCTTTCTTGAGCAAAAATTAAAACTGAAGCTGATAGACTAATAAATAATCCATTAAGATATACAAGGTCAACTTCCTGGAATATCTTTTTCTTCCTCACCTTTTGAATAATATAAATTTTTTAGCAAAAGAACATGGAATTTTACCATTACTGACAAGATTACAGTTGCCATAGAATCAGAGAGTTTTTAAAGTTAAATTAGAGGACAATATTAGGCTGCTTTTTTCCCCAACATAAAATATAAACACTAACCATATTTATCACTCAATAACCACTTATAAACAAAACTGAGAAATTCTATGTGATAAGAAACCAGTGATCAGATTAGATTCAAGGAAAGCAAATCATGTAACTTGTTTGCTTTCTCAGTATACAATTACATATATTTTTGTTCCAGATTTATTTTATAGCTATTAAATTTTTTTTTCATATGGAGTTTTTTAATTTTTATTTTTTCAGAATGAAATATGCTTTATTATTATATATTATTATTTATTATATTACTATTATTATTTCCACACAAATTCATTGTTATTGACTCTTCCAAATACATGAGAAAATGTATTCAGATTACATGTAGGCAGAAAGAAAATAATTTCAATCGACAGTTTCACATGTTTAAGAATTTTTTAAATTATGGTAGTTCAGTACCATAAATTAAAATCCATTACTGTGAACTAAAGAAACAAAATTTTAGAGATAAAATCAAATAGAAAAATGTGCTGTTTTCCAGTTAACCAAAACAGAGTTCATACAGACAAAATCTGTTACTTCTCACCAAGGACTTTTAAGTAATACAGTTGGAAATAGTAAAGCATAGAGAAGCAGATTTAAAACCATCAGAACCAAATCAGGGACCTATTTTTCTATTCCTTTCCTTCATTGGAAAAACCGGCACATTTCTAGCCATATATAAATTTCAGGTATTGTCCCTTAACATTCTATTTAATAAAAAAGTAATAATAATGGACTTCTTTTGTCATTCATATCATCTGAAGCAAGAAATAAACATTAATTAATTGAAAGAAAATGGATTAATAGATTAATAGTAAAAATGCATTTGGTGGTCAAAGACATCTAAGTTCTTTCCATTAGTATGAATGGAAGAAACAAAAATTTTATTCATATATTTGTCACTTTTCCTTATGGTCATGATGAGATGGTCTTTCTAATTTACCAATTTAAAAACTAAATGTATGTATGGGTGTATATTTGTGTATATATATGTATATATATAAATTATATATATAATATTTATATATATTTAGGGCTGGGATTTAGCTCAGCGGGTAGAGCGCTGCGCTACAGTCTCTGAGGTCCCGAGTTCAATTCCCAGCACCACAAAAATGGGAGAAGGGCCTGGCAATCCACTCCCAAGGCAATCCCGAAACAGTCAGCCATTGAAAACCCTATGAGGGTCGCTATGAGTCGGATACTGACTCGCTGGCACCTAACAACAACAACAACATATATATATATATATATATATATATATATATATATATATATATATATATATTTTATATAAATAAATTATATACAGCCATTGAAAACCCTATGAGGGTTGCTATGAGTTGGATACCAACTCGACGGCACCTAACAACAACAACAACAACAATACACACATATATACACATATATTTAGTTTTTAAATTATTTAAATTAGAAAGACCGTGTGTGTGTGTGTGTGTGTGTGTGTGTGTGTGTGTATTTATGGACATTAGATTTTAATTTGTATAGAGACTTCAGAAGCATAGTGCCTCAGTAATGAGGTAGTGTTAAATGGACTAAACTGTGCTGGATCCAGCTGGGATAGTAAACTTTGAAAGAATTAAATCACTTCCAGTTGCCTTAATGATATGCAGAATAAGCTTTACACATATTTAAAGGAATGCAAATACAGGAGCATAGAAACAAAGCACAAAATTCATGACTGACATAAAAAAATTACCTGATGTGCAGAGAATCAGGCAAGTAAAACACATAATAAGTAATATCAATTGAAAGACAACTACAAAAGTAATAGATAATAGAATCTGAGGAGTATGTGAGAACTTTTTATATGATCTTCACAACTTGTGTGTAAATTTAAAACCATTCTAAAATATGCAATTTATAAGATTTTGAATGAGGCAATTAATGAGTTGAAGGGCAACATTAAGCAACCTGTATACATGTGATTAAGAATATGAGGTGGAAGCCAGGTGCAGTGATGCACACCTATAATCCTAGTGATTTGGGAGGCAGAGGCAAGAGGATTGCAAGTTCAAGACCAGAGGGAATCTGTGTAATTTAGTGAGATGCTGTTTCAATAAAGTAAAAAAAAAAATGGGTTGGGGGTTCAACTCAGTGGTACAGCACTTGTAAAGCATGCAAGTGGTAGGCCCTGGATTCAACCCCCACTACCACAAAAAGCAAAACAAAACAAAACAAAACAAAAAATCAGGAAGAGAGTAGAGGTGGAGATGGGAAAAGAATATTTGAAAAAATGATGATCAAAATCTTTGATGAAGCAACATACCTATATATTTTAAAAATCTCATTAAAGCCCAAGTGAAGAATACCAATCCAAGGTGCATCATAACCAAATTATAAAAATGGCCTATAATCTACAGAAGAATAATGTCATTGGCCTCCTCTCATTTTCTGCACATTCCTTCAAAAACGTACTTGCATGTTCTCCCCCAGATTCGTATTTTGCCACACGACCACATTACTGTAAAGCTATTCTGTGCTGCTAAAATTTTCCAGAAAATTTTGTGTCTCATATATCTGCTTCTTCTGCATTATTTATGCAGTACATTAATCAAACTTTCCATCACTGTGACAAATACCTGAACAAAATAACTTAAGGGAAGGACTTGTTTGATTTACAGTTTCAAAGGTTTCAGTCCCTCATGGTGAAGAGACAAGGCAGAGCGAAGCAGTTCACATCATGGTGGCTAGAATGCAGAGAGAGTATGCTTGAGTTCTGACTTTCTCCTTTTCCCCTCTTTATTCCATCCAGGCTCCCAGCCTATTGGATGGTACTAACAACATTCCAGGTGGGTCTTCCCCCTTAGTTAATCCTCTCTGGAAATCTCATCCCAGACACAGCCAGATGTGTAGTTTACTAACTCCTAGTTGCTTCCCAATCCAATCAAGGTGACAACCAAAACTAACTATCACATGTAACCTGGGTGACCTATTTGTTTTTAAATATATATTTTTTAATATCTCCTCTTCTTAAAATTCTGCCTTGTACCTTCCACATACTTTTAAGCACTCTATAAGTACTAAGAAAATCTTTGTTGAATGAAAGAATAAAAAGATGGATGGATAAATGGAGTTTGTTATGCCTAGAAACAAAGAAAAGAGAAATAGTAGTTAAGGTAAAGTTAAATTTTAAGTCTGAACCTGTCAGCTTTAATTCTTTCCTCTTGGAATTCTTTTGAAGAATGTATTAGTGGGTGAGTATCTACTGTGTTCTAGCTTATGGCTTAGGAAGGAAAGATGAATTCTCATAGAAAATATTTTTGCAGCCTTCAACTAGTCAGAGTTTCATCTCTGTGATGGATGACACATGAAGGATATACACATTTTCTTACAGCTTCTTCACTTTCTGCAGAGGAACCTACACCCAGACATACTCACAGGTACATAGGTGTTAGCAGCCATGGAGATGATGATATCGGAGTGTAGTCAAGTATCACTGATGTTATGGTGATGGTCCAGACCTCATGTAATAGAAACAGTTGTAATCATCATTTATTTTGTAATCAACATTATTTTAGGGGATGGGGCAGGACTAGGATAAGGAAAACAAAGCATTCTCCTTAACATAAAATTTAAGGAGGACACCAAAATCTCAGTAATGAAGATAAATATACTTTAATGAAAAACTTTTTAAAAAATAAAGCACAAATGCAACTAATCTATGATGAACAAAATATCATCATTTTAAAATAATACAGAATCAGTATGAATGCTTTTTCCATTGCCCTCAGTCTCCACTATGGCCTGCGTGATGACTTTTCTGATTGTCTTTAAGAGTTATGTCTTGACAATAGTTGCAGAAGTTACCAAATTCTTTGCCATACTCATTTGTAGAATCAAGGAGGAAAGACATTCCATGCCACAGTCAATGACTCAGTAAGATCAGAGTTGCATAGGCTATGTAAAGAAAAGAGAGTTTATAGGCTTTAGTCTAGCTTTGAGTTTCCTTAACAAAAACAATAAATGCAATGGACTTTAGTTTTTTAAGCTTTCAAATAGAAATGGTATTCTGCAAAAGAATATAAAAAGAAATACAAAATCACTCATATTTATGTCAGAGGATTACTGCACTTTGTAAAACAAACAAAAAAAGGAAAAACAATTTTATGTTGCCTTTTAGTAATGTCAAATATAAGTTTTCTTTATTTCAAGGTTAAGATGGAGTTGCCAGATAAAAGGCCTAAATTTAACTAACTCATCAATCTTGAAAGAATACTTTAGAGAAATACACTCCTGCTTGGCTGAGTGTGTGCCCAAAATGTCTGAAATAAGATAGTTAAGTAACTTCAGTTTAGCCTGCTGGATGGAACAAGGAGGAGTACTGTAGATTTTAGCTTCTACACTAATTGGAGCTATATGGCACAGCTGTGGAGAGTGATACATTTCAGATCAATAGATACATCCATTGAATCAGAATTGAATCAATTCGTTTTGAGCAAGCACACCAGAAGTTTTATAAGAACAAGTAATGGAAGTTGAGGCTAGTTGGATCATGTTACTAATTAATCACTAATTTTTATAATTTACAAAAGTCTTTCAGAAACAACTCCTTTGAGCCTCTTGTTAGTTAGTTAGGTGCCATCGAGTCGGTATCCGACTCATAGCGACCCTCATAGGGTTTTCAATGGCTGAGTGCTTCGGGATTGTCTTGGGAGTGGATTGTCAGGCCCTTCTCCCATTTTTGCGGTGCTGGGAATTGAATTCGGGACCTCAGAGACTGCAGCGCAGCGCTCTACCCACTGAGCTAAATCCCAGCCCCTTGAGCCTCTTAGCAAGCTTGTATAGAACTTGAGCACTGATGTCAAATGCTACTTGAAGAAAACAGAGGCCTGAAGTAAATTTTTTCAATTTCATTTAATCACTAAATATTAGTGGTGGTTCCAAAAAATTAAGTCATTTTTCTAGTATAGCCTTTTAGCCTGTTGCTATGTCATACAGAGTAGAAAGAAAAGCAAATTATTCTTTTTTCTCTCATTTACATTAGTAAGTGTTGATAATGTTATATTTATATTTTTACTTTTGTTCTTTATTAGTTTGAAACACTCTCAGAGTTACAGAAATATTGCAAACATAACACAAATCACTTTTTCTTTACCATTTAAAAGCGTTGTTCACATTTGTCCCATCACTCCCAGATACTTTGTTGTTGTTATTATTCTTGGGTACCTTCAAGTTGGGTCCAACTAATAGCGACCCTCATAGGGTTTTTAATGGCTGGTTGTTTCAGGATTGCTTTGCGAGTGGATTGTCATATCCTTCTTCCGTTTATGCGGTGCTGGGGATCGAACCGGGTTCATAGAATGCAGAACAACACTCTACCAAGTGAGCTAAACCTCAGCCCCACAGAAACTTTAGTGTGTGATTTTTTTTTTTTTTGAACAGGATTATTTTTTCTACAGACCATAATATAGCCATCAAAACTGATATTGGAATAGAACAAAATTTGCTCTACAAAGATGTTTCAAGCATCCATCCAAGTTTTACCACCTATTCCAAAAATCTTCTTAATGGAAAAAAGATTCAGTTCAGAATTATATGATGAATTTAATCTCTTTAATTTCCTTTACTTTGAAATCACTTCTCAGTCTTGACATTCATAAGTAGAGACCATATAGTTTTGTTGATAAAAATATATTAAGAGACATTAATTAATGGGCCTTAATTTTAATTTTTCTGATATTTTTTCACAATTATATTTAGGCTTTTCATCTTAGGAAGAAGTATTATGGAAATGATACTGTACTCTTCAAAATATATCTTATTAGATTGCCTAAAGTTTCAATTTGTTACATTACTGGTGATGTTAACTGTAATCATTTGACTAAAGTAGAGTCTGTTATACTTCTTCATTAAGCAAATTTTAATTTATTCAATTATGTTTGTATGTCACTATGGGTCATGGTTTCTTTTTCTATTTAATAGACAGTAATATATTATTACTTTTTATGATTAAATCCCATATTTGGCCAGTGGAAGTCCTTCAACCACTTTCTATGTGCTTTTTTGATGCTTCTTCATTACTTGAGCATTTTCTTGTTTTCTGATGTAATAGGAACTTCTGTGTTCATTTCCTCATTTTCTGCTTGATTCCTGGAATCAAACTTTACTAGACAGAATCTTGGTTCTTTTTAGAGAACAATGAGATTTAGAAAACTCTAAGATCTGAGTTCAAGCTGTGCTTATTATTATTGGTAGCATTTACTGCTTACCTATGCTTTCAGAATTTCTTAATGGAAAAACCTGAAAAACACATGCACAAACATATTTCCATCTCTATGTATTCCTGTAGTTCTATATTGAAAATTCTGAATTCAAACCTATACTTTAAATTTCAATATAATACTATAAGATTCACTTGAGTTTTCTCCCTTTCTATATTGTAATTGCATTTTAGGTGGTACGGAACCTAGTTCTCACTATTCTTGAATTATTCACTGATGTAATCAATTCGTTTTCTGTATAACCAACATCCCAATTCTGCTGCCATCATCTTCATGTACAGAGGTCTTTCTCACTCCCTTGGGCTCAATCACCCTACCACATGTGAATGGGCTCTTTTTCCTGCCTTTTCCCCCACTGCTTTCATGGGGCTGCCACACAATCTGAAATCTTCCTTCTCTTTTATCCACTCTCCTCACCTGGGCTCCAACTCTTCTTTCTCATGTGTTCTTCCAGTAGAAAATATGGTATATTCTCTTCTTGCTTTGTTATGACAACCTTAATAGACAATCATCCCCAGTAAATGTCCTCCTCAATCCACTTGGACTCACACAACCAGTGAAGAGACAGATTTTCTAGAGACATTTCCCTCATGCTCTTCATGATCTGGTTTTCAGTCCCAGGGCCCCTGTACACTGGAAGACTCTCAGGCCATTCTAACAGTAACATCCTACAATGGGTTAACTATTCCTCACTCTGTTTGAAGTGCAACATCTCCTGCTAAACCCACCTTATCCTTATACATTTTGCATGCTTTCCTCACCTTACACCAAACATGACATCCCCCACTGACCACCCTCCCAATGGATACCCTTGACATCTGTCTTCAAATCCAATGTGCCACATGCTGTCTATCGTGCCCCATAAACACTCAGGTTATATAGGAAATCCCACAACAAGCAGCATCTACATTCAGGCACTCTCCTTACCAGGTTTGGTTTAGACAAAACTGTTTGGTTTTGGTTTTCTTTAAAACTGCACAACCAAGCCACACTCATCAGCTCTTCTTTTCTTTAATCTTTTATTTTTGAGACAACATTTTGCTTAGTTGTGCAGGCTGCCTCAGGCCTCAAACTCATGATCCTCCTGCCTCACCCTTCCAGGTCACAGAGAGTACATGTGTGCACCATGGCACCCAGTTTGGCATTTTCTTTATAAAAATGATTTATATTCTTTTATTCTGATGAGATGTAACAGTCTCAAATGTTTTTAATGCATCCCCATCCAGGAAATGATATAAATTGACTAAAGAAAGGAAGTATGGAGAGGGGTGGAGTCAAGATGGCAGACAGATAACACACGCCTTCTGTCATGGAGTAATGGGAAGCCTTGATTAGGGGTTTGAAACTCATGTTGAATAGAGAGAAACAGTGATAATTTAGTTTGGGAGATAGAGAATGAAACTAGGCATACACTGAAATCAAGGATTTGGCTTCAGAGGAGCTACACAGTGGACAGTAGCGGGACCACCGCCATTTCACCATCACACAGTCAGTGGATAGAATCCCTGAGACTCAGAGGGGACTTTGCACACACACGCCAACGGGGGCCGGACCCAACACGGAGTGCAACCTTGGCAGCACACTCTCACCCTGCCTGTGGGACACAAACTACAAATTCCGGGTGAGTCAGTTTGAGGTGGTACATGGAATTGCCATCCGTAGTGGCCGTGGAGGGAACAGGGAAACTGGTGCCAGCGATATGCATCTAGAGCTGAGACGCGGCTCCCTCCCTCCTGTTGTGGTAGGTCAGGTGTACAGATGTGATCTCCAAAGATATATGGGCACACATATAGCCGGATCCCAGACACACCAGAGGTGAGCCCAAGTCAACCCACTGCACTGTGGAGAAATCTGGGGTTTGTGGAGGTGACTGAGCCCCACGCGGACAGAGTGCTCCTTTTCGGCAGAGCCTAGTGGCAAATTAGCCACAAGCAGAGCAGTTCCGAGCACGATCACAGCACATGGTCAGACCTGCTACAGATTCCCTCTGGGTTGGTCAGAGAGCATCCCGCCCACAAGCGGATATGGTCCTCCCAAGTGGGCGGAAAGCACTGCAATAAAAAATTCCATGATAGCAGCCATATTCCCCCCATGCTGTAGGTTTTGGGGAGGAACTCTCTGATTTGGGGAATTGGCGCATGAACTACGTGGGACTGGGAGAACTCCAGGGAGGACCCCACAGGTTCCACTGGTCTCGAAACAATACAATAGACACAGAAGATTTCATGGAACAGTCTCTTTGGGCACTCGGTGTCCCACTTAAACCCAGGACATTGTGGGGCGTTTTGCCATATGGACCCAATAAGACAGACTGTTACTGTGGATTGTGTGGAAACACTGCCACCCTGAGTTCTGTAGGGAGCACTGCATCCTGCAGTATCGAATTCACCTGGTGGAACTGGTTGTCCACAGTTCAGATTCCACCTGCAAGAACATACAAGTGCTTTTCTTTTCTTTTTTTTTTTTAAATGGTGGTTTGAACCCAGGGTCTTGTTCCTGCTTGCTTTCTGGGTGCTAGACTGACACGCTGTGCCCCCAGCCCATATTTTTTGCTTTTTGAAACAGAACCCTTGCTGGGTTGAGCAGATCTTGGGCTTGCGATCCTCCTGTCCCAACCCCCCAAGCCACTGGGATTCCAGGTGTGCATGACCGTACCTGACTACAAGTGTTTTTATATGTATGTGGGAGCGTGTATGCGTGAGGTCTGGAATTTTATTTTTTTTTATTTTTTATTTTATATTATTTATTTTATTTTATTATTATTATTGTTTTTTTGTACAGGGGTTTGAACCCAGGGTCCTGTGCCTGCTTGCTTGGCACTGCACCCCGTGCTGCACCCCGGGACCATATTTTTTGCTTTTTGAGACAGGGTCTCATTGGGTTGCACAGAACTCCAGCTTATGTTCCTCCTGTCTCTGACCCCGAAGCCACTGGGATTGCAGGCATGCACCACTGCACCTGACTACAAGTGTTTTTTATATGTCTGTGGGAGCATGTGTGTATGAGACTTCTTTCTTTTTTTTTCTTTTTTCTCCTTTTCCTTCTTATTTTTCTTCCTTTCTTCTTTTATTCCTTTCCCTTTTTCTATTCTCCTTTTCTATTTCTTAACCTATATATGTGTCTTTGTTTTAATCATTTATCCCTTAAATCTTAACCTTAACTTTAATTTTGACAGTAATTTCTATTAGCCTCTGTCCTCTACCTCTTCTTTCCCCTCTTCTATCACCAGATCCCCCCTTTCTCACCCCACAGAAGAGAAACAAAATCTATCACCTCCCTAACCCATACCCCCTTTGGAATTGGGCTGGTGGATGAAAATGTCAACCACACAGACCAAATAGCCAAGAATATACCCAACTCATAACCTCTAATAAGCACCAGAGATTCAGCACCACACAATCTCAAAGGAATAACAGAGGAAGAAGTTCTGCATAATCAGGAGGGACAAATTCTATTTCTTGGACCATATTATGGGCAAACAAAGTAAACCTACAAAAAACACAAAGGGGCAGGATGGATCTGAAGGCTCCACAGATCATAGCCCCCAACAAATAACTCCAAGGACTAGCAATTCTTAGAGATCTCTGATTTTGGAGTTCAGAGTCATGGTTATAAATATGCTAAAAGAATTAAAGACAAACACCACAACACATTGGAGATACTTGAAAGGAAGGTTTCTAACTTAGAAGCCATTCTGTCATCCCAGTTAGAAATGATAAGGAAAAACCAAGCCACTTTTCTTGATAATCCAAATTATCAGAATTGAACACGGCTAAAGAATCCTTCTCTTCAAGACTGGATGAATCTGAGCTGAGGATCTCTGCAGCAGAAGATAGCATAAATGAGCTGAAACACAAGCAATTAGAAATGGAGACAATGATAAAGGTTTTAAAGAAAGATTTCCAAGAGAACTCAGATAGAATGAAAAAAAGAAATATAAGAATTCTGGGCATTCCTGAATGAGAAGAAAGATCCACTGGAGGCCTTCACAACCTAGTAAATAATATCCTCAAGGAAAACTTCCCAAAGATAGCACAGGAAATGGATATATACACCACTGAGACTTTCAGGACTCCTTTGAAGCCTGACTTAAATAGATCATCCTTGAGACACGTCATCGCTCGCATGCTGTCATTAGAGACCAGAGATGCCATTATGTAAGGAGCAAGACAGAAGGCCTTATTACTTATAAAAAATATCCAATTAAAATTACTGCAGACTTTTCCATATCAACATTGAAAGCTAGAAAGGAATGGGCACAGGTGATTCAAATATTAAGAAAAAACAATCTCCAGCCCAGATTAATATATCCAGAAAAATTATCTTTGATAATAGAGGAGGAATATAAGACATTTAATGACATTGAAGTTTTAAATGATATGCAACCACCAATCCAGCACTGGAGAGGACTCTAAATCAATTACCACATCCAGGACAGTTAAGACAACCCTACAAAGGAAATCAAAGAAGTGGTTAGCTGAGATGAGTGCAACCCAAGAAAAGACCAAAGCAAACATGAATCATAAATCAGTAACAGGTAATGATTGGATATATAACAATAAATGTTCCTCAATAATCTCTATTAATGTAAATGGTCTTAACTCACCAGTTAAGAGACAGACACTGGCTAATTGGATGAAAAAACACAAACCATCAATATGTGATATTCAAGAAACTCATCTAACTCACAAAGACTGGAATAAACCAAGAGTTAAGGGCTGGAAAAATGTATACCTAGTGTGGGGGGGGAACAAAAGAAAGCAGGTGTTGCAATTTTAATTTCAGATAGATTAAATTTCATTCCAAAACTAATTAGAAGAGACAAAGGAGGTCATTACATTTTAATACAAGGAACAATCAATCAAGAATCAATAACATTCAGTAATATTTATGTCCCAAACATAGGGGATCCTAGCTTTATAAGACAAACTTTATGGAATATAAAGTACTTTATTGAACCAGAATCAATAATAATGGGGGACTTCAATACCCCACTCTTTTCAACAGACAGGTCATCAAAACAAAAAATCAACAGATAAACATCAAATCTAATTTCCACCCTAAACCAGCTGGATATCACAGATACATACAGAATATTTCATCCACACAATGAGTAATACACATTCTTCTCAGCTCGACATGGTACGTTTTTTATGATAGATCACATGCTAGTCCATAAAAACTCCCTCAACAAATACAAGAAAGTAGAAATTATCCCCTATTCTTTATCAGATCATAATGGAATAAAATTGGAGCTCAAGAACATGAATAATTCTAGAAACTTTACAAACTCATGGAGACTGAATAATACACTACTGAATGACCCATGGATTGTTGATGAAATCAAATTGGAATTTAAAAAATTCCTACAATCAAATGATGATGAAAACACATCCTACCAAAACATAGGGGTAAAGCAAAGGCAGTTTTAAGAGGGAAGTTTATAGCATTAAGTGCCTTCATCAATAAAATAAAGAAGAGCCAAATAAATGACCTAATGGCACAGCTTAAGACACTAGAAATCCAACAAAAACCAATCCTAAATGGAACACACACAATGAAATTACAAAAATAAAGGGAGAAATATGTCAATTAGAATCTAAAAAGACAATTTAAAAAATTAATAAGGCTAAGAGCTGGTTCTTTGAAAAGATTAATAAAATAGACACCCCTTTGGCTAACCTCATCAAAAAGAAAAAGGAAAAATCTAACATAGTACGGAATATGGAAAACAATGGATCCATAACCACTGACTTCAACGAAATACAAAAAACTGTCAAGGATTACTACGACAGACTGTGTTCCCCAAAATATGAAAATGCAGAAGAAATGGACAAATTTATTAACAAGTATGACCTACCAAAACTAACCCCAGAAGAAATAACTGACTTAAATAAGCCTATTATATACACGAAATAGAAAAGGTAATTAAAAGCCTCCCAACAAAGAAGAGTCCAGGTCCTGATGCATTCACAGCAGAATTTTACCAAACTTTTAAAGAAGATATAATACCTGTCTTCCTCAAATTATTCCAAAGAATAGAAAAGGAGGGAACAATCCCAAATACATTCTATGAAGCTACCATCATCCTGATACCTAAACCAGGAAAAGATTCATCTAAGATAGAGAATTATAGACCCATCTCCCTTATGAATCTAGATGCAAAAATATTTTTAAAAATTCTGGCAAAGAGAATCCAGGAGCATATGAAAAACATTACTCACCATAACCAAGTGGGAATTATACCACAGATGCAAGGCTGGCTTAACATATAGAAATCAATTAATGGAATCCAACATATCAAGAAATAGACAAACAAAAACCACATGATCATCTCAATTGATGCTAAAAAGGCCTTCGATAAAGTGCAACACCTTTTGTGATAAAAACATTGGAGAAGATAGGTATAACAGGCAAATACCTTAATTTCATAAAAGCCATTTATAACAAACCTACAGCCAACATTATATTAAATGAAGAAAAACTAAAACCATTTCCTCTTAGATCTGGAGCAAGACAAGGATGTCCCCTCTCTCCTATTCTATTCAACATAGTAATTGAAGTTCTGGCCAGGGCAATCAGACAAGAGAAAGAAATCAAAGGGATACAGATTGGCAAGGAGGAGGTCAAATTATCATTATTTGCAGATGATATGATTTTATACCTGAAAGACCCCAAAACCTCAACCAGAAAACTTCTGGAGCTAATTAACTCCTTCAGCAAAGTTGTAGGCTACAAAATTAACACACAAAAATCAATAGCTTTTCTTTACACCAATTCCAAACAGGAAGAGAAGGAAATTTCAGCAAAGACACCATTCAAGATAACACACCAGAAAATTAAATATCTTGGAATCAATCTAAACAAAAACCCTTCAGATCTCTACAAGGAAAATTTCAAAACATTAAAGAAAGAAATAGCAGAGGACCCTGAAAAATGTAAAGACTTCCCCTGCTCCTTAATATGATTCATTCTGACATGCTTTTCATTGTGACATTTCCATATATGCATTTTGATGAACATTATTCATATAGGTTACCTCTTACCCTCCCCTATGCTTTCCCCCTCCCACCCTCCCCATCTAAGTTTCCCATCTAAGTCTTCTCTATCTTTTACTTAATAATATTTTTCTGTATGTCCTTGAGTTCCAGTTCTGTTTAAGATAGAAACTTTTCCTGTAGTGGTCTTTGTTTTATCTTGTTAGAACAATTACATGCGTTTTCTAGACCATTTAAATTGACATGATTCTTATCTGCCCCCCCCTTATTATGATACAACCTTTGAATAGGATTTTTCCTTCTTATACTTTTGAATCAGCTCCCTCATATGAGTGAGAACATGTGTTGTTTCTCTTTCTGAGCTCGTGTTCGTTCACTTAAAATAATTTTCTCTAATTCCATCCATTTTGTTGCAAATGACCTTATTTCATTTTTCTTGATTGCTGAGTAGTATTTCATTGTGTACATACACCATAGTTTTTTTACCCATTCTTCTGTTGAAGGGCACTTTGGTTGATTCCATATCCTTGCTATTGTGAAAAGCGCTGCATTGAACATGGAGATACAAGTGTCTCTGTGGTATGATGACCCATCTCCCTTTGGGTAAATTCCCGATAGTGTTATACCTGGGTCATATGGTAGATCTATTTTCAGTTTTTTAAGATACCTCCATATTGATTTCCACAGTGGTTGCACTAATTTACAGCTCCACCAACAATGTAAGAGTGTTCCCTTTTCCCCGCAACCTCACCAGCATTTGTTGTTGTTTGTTTTATTGATCTTGGCCACTCTTACTGGTGTAAGGTGGAATCTCAGAGTTGTTTTAATTTGTATTTCCCTAATGGCTAGGGATGTTGAGCATTCTTTCATGTGTTTCATGGCTTTACGGACCTCTTCATTTGAGAACTGCCTACTCAGTTCCTTTGCCCATTTGTGTATTGGGTTGTTTGTTTTTTTGAGAGTTTTTTTCTTGAGTTCTTTACAAATTCTAGTAATTAGACCTTTATCTGATGTATAAAATGTGAAGATTTTTTCCCATTCTGTGGGGGTTTCCTTGACTCTGTTAATTGTTTCTTTTGCTCTGCAGAAGATTTTTAATTTCATGTAATCCCATTTATCTATTCTTGTCACAATTTCTTGAGCAATTGGAGTCCTATTAAAGAAATACTTTCCTTAGCCTATATGATGGAGTGATTCACAGAATTTTCAATGACTGTTTTTTTTTTTTTTTTTTTTTGCTGTACTGGCAGTTGAACCCAGGGCCTTGCACTTGCAGGCTCTGCAAGTGCTGGACCACTGAGCTGCACCCCAGCTCATTTTTTCTTTTTTACTTTTTCAAACCAGGTCTCGCTAAGTTACGCAGACTGCCTCTGGTCTCCAATTTGCTATCCCCCTGCCTCTGCCTCCCGAGCCACTGGGATTACCGGTGTGCACAATTGCGCCTGGCTCAATGGCTGATTATTTTTTGGGAGTGGGTTGCCAGGTCCTTCTTCCAAGCCTACAGCACCTAGTTTTCCCAGGAGGTTTCCTATCCAAGTACTAACCAGGCCTGACCCTGCTTAGCTTCCAAGATCTGATGGGATTGGACGCCACAGTGGTAGGGCTACAGACATTATCTATCTATCTATCTATCTATCTATCTATCTATCTATCTATTTATCTATCTATCTGTCTACCTACCTATCTATCTATCTATCATCTATATACCTATCTATCTATTATCTATTTAAAATACTGTATACTTAGGCTTTTGGGTGAAACAAGGGGTACACAAGAGCTACTGTTATTGTGACTAAAGAAAATCACTTTGGCAGTGATAGTTATAAAGGAAATAAGAAATATCCACATCCAGTGGCACAAAATGCCATTAGAAATTGAGGCAGAGCAGCACAGCATTCATGTCACTGCCTATCATGCAAGTGGTCGGCAGCAGCTATGGCTATAGCAGAACATGCCACCTAAACATAATTGGCAGTGGCATAAACCCAGTCTTGCAGTTCAAATCTCATGTAGGAATTTCAATCTGTGCAATACAGCTGTAAAATTCCACCTGTGAGAAACTCAACAAGGCCTGTCTTGGAGATTCCAGATAGGGGTATGTAAGAAAGTTTCCATTTTACTTGTGATCATAGCTGTATTGTACACCTGTCATTTATACCCCAATTATGTTTGACTTAATTTCTTATCACCAAAGACATATGTTTTATATGTGAAAACTCTGCTTACATAAAACCTAAAGATAGGAGTTTCATTATCTTAATATTGCTGTATATATAGGGTTCTTTTATGTAATAAACTTCCTCTTGACATCTCATAGGAATTGGCTTTGACAACAGCTATCTCCTACTATCTCTTTAACTGTCATCTGTCTGGGTTTCTTCTGTAGACCTCAACAGATTCTACTTGACTTCCAGAGGTCTATCAGCTTCAGCATGAGTCAAATCTTCCTGGTCCATGATGGGTGGGTCTTCCCTACCATGCTTCCTTTGGAGGAAGAAAGATGAGAAATTCTTAGTGCTGGTTATATTAATTAATGACAAGTGAGGCTGAGTAGGATTTTCCCTAAAGTGTACCTTCAGCAGAAAAGAGAGATGTGAGATGAGATGAGTCCTTGATAAGATAAGCCTTTGAAGAATGCCTTCAGAATTGTTGGAGATATATTTTTCACTTTTCAAAGCCAAGGGACTCATTTCTTAAGAATAGGTGCCCAAAAGTAATGGAGAGGAAATTTTGTTCTGTTCTTGAACTTCATGTCCTGTCTGCTTGGCCAGAGCAATTGTCATTGTGATCCTATAGAACACAGACAGAGAGATTGGGGACTGGAAGTAGGGAGTTGAAAAGATAGTGGGGGAGGATAAAGAGAGAAAGAAAAGAAGAGGTAGAAAGAGAGAGGGGAGAGAGAGAGAGAGAGAGAGAGAGAGAGAGGGAAATGAGAACGAGGGAGCTGCATACAATTGCTTGCCCTTTATTATTTGGTGATGTACGCTGAACAGAGGGGAGGAATATCATATGTGACAGGCTATGAGTTATATTGTTACTGGTGGGGAATCAATGTGACTGGGTTGGTGTGACCAGAGCCCTATTCCCAACATTAATAAGCTGATTTGTATAACACCACCTTAGGGTTCCAGATGTAGCTCAGTAATAAAGTGCTTGGTTAACATGTGCATAGCCTTGTGTCCAATCCTTGGCACCACAAACAAAAATGAAAAATAGAACCTCTTAGCCTATAGGAGTGCCAGCTTAGAGAGCCAGCTGTTAGGTAATCTCTATATGCTACACAAAAGCACAGAGCCATGTGTTTCAGTCACCCAGAGAAACAATAATAATCAACCTGCCCAGGATTGCCTGTTCACTTGGTAAGATCAAAGAACATGCTCTTTTCCCCTCTTCAATCCTCTCCCCAACAAAATAACTAGTGAAAGGCAATCCTGAAACAGTCAGCCACTGAAAACCCTATGAGTCGGATACTGACTCAACGGCACCTAACAACAACAACAACAACAAAAGATAGGAAAGGAGTGTGAAAATCATGACCCTTTCCCCTTTCCCCCTCTTCTCTTGCCTTCCTCTTTCAATATACCAAATCCCTAAGAGACTCAACCTTCACTAGTGGGAGGGAGGGAAAAAATTGAATCTGATTTCATGTAAAAGTTTCTAAATAATCGGGTCAGCATCTTAACTATATAAATAAATCTCTTCTACTTATTGAAAAATGACTAGAAATTTATCAAAAACTTCCAGATACTAAGGTACTCATTAAATAGTGGTATTTGCATAAATAATATTGTTTCTTGTTTATATCATTAGAGGTTGAAATTCTTTCATGAACTGTCTATACTAGTTAAATACCCCTGGACATTCACTTATACTTCTTGAGTTTCAGAGTCTGAAAATATGACATTAAATTTAGATAGCTAAAGTTACAAACAATGGCAATTCACGGAAGATAGCAAAGAGCTGACAGGGTGGAAATTCTTTTTCTTCTGACTTCTTTCAGTAGAGAAGAAAAAGGGCTCCACTGGATGGATCCGAAGGTCAGTTTTGTATAGTTAAAAAGCCTCATCTGAACTTAGGACAGAAGGTGAACACTGAAGGAGACCTATCTAGGTCATTAGGAGATAAGAAATTACGTGAAATATCCAAAACTGAACAAGGTAGGTCGCAAGCAGGGAAAAAAGGGATATGGCAAACCTGAAGGCAAATGTCAAAGGCAGAGCAAGTTTTAGAAGAAATGAGAAGCACAAGTCTTTAAGGTCTAAAAGGCAATTGTATTGAAATATTGTTGAGGTTTATGTTCCTTTCACTAAACAAATAGCAATAAGTGCCAAATCTGCTCATAAATGGGGCTACAAAAGTGAATATCATACAGTCAAATCCTTTACCCAAATTGCTTATAATCTAGAGAAATAAATATCACTTGTTCTCCCCCGCACACTTCTTGCAGGTAAGAGTTTTGTAAGCTTTCATGATTCTCAAGTATTTCTGATTCCCTTAATGTATTTTATTTTAAACAATTTCATTCCAAATGGACTTTTTCTCTTTTTAATAGGTAAGTTCTATAGAAATCCTTGGCAAAATCCTTGTTTTGATGGGTAGTTGATCTAGACAGTATCACGGCTAACATTCATTTAGAAAGCTGTAAGTGGGTGCTTACTGAATGTTGTCTATTTGTACCACGTAATACTGATTGGTTGAGTTAGTCAAAGTTGCTAAATATAAGCATTCCACAGACTTTCTTTAATTAGGGGACCATTCAGGGTGAACTATATGGTGATAAAGACTGGGGCCAAATTCTAGGGTTAGGGAAAAACTGTGTCCATCTCTCTTTGTTGTTGTTATTCTTAGGTGCTGTCCAGTCGGTTTCTGAGTCATAGTGACGCTATGTACAACAGATGAAACACTATTGTTAATGCTTCTCTGCTATTCATTGGGTTTTCAATGGGTGATTGTTTTTGGGGAGTGGATTGCTGGGTCTTTCTCCCAAGCCTAAAGCACCTGGTCTTCCCAGGCAGTCTCCCATCCAAGAACTAACCAGCCCTGACCCTGCTTAGCTTCCAAGATCTGATGGGATCAAAAGCCACAGTGGTATGGCTCCAGGCTCCATCTCCCTTAGCATGTGATTTTCAGTGAGGTCCTGATTTTTGTTTCATAAAATATGCTATGAAAACCCTTCATTAGATGTCTGAGGGCTACATTTCTACACAAGTCTTATTGGGCTACATTTTCTCTCTGAAATGACCCAGGCCTATTATTTCTCTTCAGACTTCCATGCTACTTGTTATGTTGTATAAGAGCCTTGTTACTTCATACAGACAACTCTGCCCTTGCATGTATATTTTTCAAAACACACTTGGCTCAGCTTTCCATATCAGTGGGTTTCATATGCACAAATTCTACCACCTGTAGGTCAAAAATGGCTGAAAAATTGTGTCTGTACTTACCATGCACATATTTTCCATGTATTATTCCTTAAACCATACAGTGTAATAACTATTTACACAGCATTTAGATTATATTAGGTACCATAAGTAATCTAGATATGATTGATTATATGAGGAAGAATGTAGGAGGTTTGTAACGCAAATAGTACCTCATATTTATATGAGGGACCTAAGTATCCAAAAGCTTTTGCATTTTCAGGGATCCTAGAAGCAAGCCCCTATAGATAATGAGGGACAATTGTGCTTTCTTATGAGTACAGAGTTTTTCTTTACACCATAAACATAAAAAATTAGCCATTTGGTTCATTAATTGGGAATGACTACAGGTGCTGGGTATTTAAACCTGCTTTCTGTCCTCTACTACATACTTTGCCTCTGTCATAGTCACCTTCCTTTCTGTGAAAGGCTTTTAGACAGAGTCATTTGCAATTTGCAGTTCCTTGATGTAAAGAGATTGTTATGACAGTCACAATGCCTTTTTAACAATATATAGGATACTCTCTTTTTCTGGTGTCTGAAAGCCAGAAAAGTGAAGGATCAAGTTCAAGACTGGGGAAGAGAATCTCAGTATTTGAACTATGCTATGGTCTGGGCTTTACCTGAGAAAGATTGGGGCCCTGAGATTAGTGACATTGATTTCTTGACCAATGTCTCTAGAATCTGGACTTCTAATATCATTTTGCACTCACTGTGCATTCAGAAGTGACCTTCTCCTTCCTGTTTGAAGACTAGCATTTTACTTAAATATGATGCAGACCCCTTTGCTTAGAAAACAACAGATGTGTCCCTCGGAGCATTGTTTGACTTCTGCTCCATATCAGAAGGCTTTGGAATAGAATGAAATCTCAGATAAGTTAGCTGAGGTAGTATTGGGCCTGCTAAAGGAGGAAATGGTCAAGTGTCAAAGAAATGACAGGTCCCAGCCAATATCTACACACCACATATGGGAGAGCATACGTGGAATTAAATCTGAGGGCTCTGTATCAGACAATCAAGTTATGTAAGAAAGTATTTCTTAATATGCAAATTCACTTGTTATAGTAGACTTAACACTGGCAAGGGCCCTGGGAGATGGTACTAATGCATTACTAATGTGGGGTATGAAAGGTTGGCAAAAGTGATTGTCTTCACTAAAAAAAGACACACGAGAGATGCCCAGGAAAATAGTGGGAAAAAAAGGGTAAATGTCCATAAGCATGGACAATTAGAATGGATATACCTCATAAATCAATGAGGCCCATAGGATGTCCACATTCTGTGCAAGGCCATGTACACAATTCATTTAGTAAACCATACAGAATGTGCTGGTGAGTGGTCCACAGGTGTGGTTGTAAGCATCCAAGCTGGCTGTGCTCCACAAGCAAGGACTGATTCTAGAAGATGATGCAGCTATAATGGACTCCAATATTTCAGTGAGGATGAGGGACCCCCAAATAAATTGAGGACAGGTGGTCTAATCACAAACTACCAACTTCAGAAGGAAAAGGAAGGAAGAAATAGTTTTGAGGCCTTGTGCTAAAGCTACATTATCCTCCCAGTGATGCCTGTGAGGTAAGATTCATCAGAATGGGACAAGTCAAAGGGAAATTCCTGGTATTATCTCATCACCAACTTGGCTAAAATAGTAAATCAAAATCGGTAATTATATCCCTCACTATACCAACTGAGCTAAACCCCGGCCCTATATTGAGTAAAACAACAAGCAAAAACCATTTTACCCTACTCTTGCTCAATCTTCCTAATCATTCTTTTTGTTTTTATTTTAAGACCATTGTAAATCCACATGCCATTGTAAGAAACAATGCAAACAGATCTCATATATACTTTTCCCAAGTTTTCCCAATGTTGGCATTTTGTACAACTTTATACAATATCACAAGGTTTTTACAAAGAAACAAAATACTTTAATTATCAATGTGCCCAATGCTTGAAGCCACAATGTAATAAGTAATATTAATTTTTATATTTTTCCAATTTTATATACACTGACAAATAGCTAAGACAATTTAATATTTGACAAGAATTTTAATGGCTATGGAATAATCATAATTTTAATCCATTAATTGTTTGTGAGAAGGTTGTTGTTTGTGAGAAGGACTTGGCAGCCCACTCCTGAAACAATCAACCATGAAAACTCCATGAATATCAGAGAAGCACTGATAATAGTACTAGGCATGGCATGGTGTTGGGTTGTGTTTCGTCTATTGTACATAATGTCACCCAACTTGAAGGCACCTAGCAACAACAACAAGATTTTATTATGTGCCTTGCATAATAATTTTTATGACTCCTTACTACCATGTAAAGCAAGGACTTCCTAAAGTTGTGACAGAAACTATATAGTGCACAAAGCCTAAATTATGCACTACCTGGGTCTTCACAGGAAAAGTTTCCTAACTTCTGATCTGTAATATAACTATGCCCTTGATGAACTCTGAAATGTTCATATTAACAATTTATATCATTTGAAAGAATCCTAAGCATTTTATGAGAAAGCTTTAGGAACTGCCAAAAGAAAGTCATACCTTGAATAGAAATGAACAACTGCTTTGAAATCAAAGATATTTGAAGCTATACAACTTTTAACATCAGAGAGCATTATAGTGTTCTTTAAAATAAGTGGTTTCTATTGAATGACTGAATGAATTGTATTTCTCCCCCTGTTGTTGTTGTTGTTGTTGTTAGGTGCTGTCGAGTCGGTATCCGACTCATAGCGACCCTCATAGGGTTTTCAATGGCTGACTGCTTCGTGATTGCCTTGGGAGAGGATTGCCAGGCCC
>VMDO01022916.1:0-32636 GCA_007922755.1 Pedetes capensis
GGGGCAGAGCTGCTTCCACCCGTATCTCCCACGTTCACAGGGGCTGACCCAGAATAAACCTCTAAAATCTGGTCATTCACATCACATTCACACAGCTCCATCTCTGTGCTGCGGTACACGGGTCTCAGTGGCGGCGGGGAGGGGGGTGTTGGGGGGGGTAGGCTGGGGAGTTTTAGGAACGGTGAGGCTCCAGTCCTTGCGAGGCTGGGGGATGGGGATTCTGGGAACACAGTCATGAGACTCTTGTACTGAATCTCAAAGCAAGACGAGCAAGCCATGCCTCCTGTTGTATCCATGAGGATCTGCCTGGGACTGGGGTTCACAGTGGTCTGCACAGTCACACCTATGTGGGGAGAGAGACGTACCTGAGGGCTGAGGTGGGGAGCCACCACCTGAACGCTTACATGGCGTCATTGTTGTGCACCAAAGCACCGCTAGAGGGCACCAAACAACCGTTTGGAGCATCCATCCTTGAGCTTGGATTCCCTACTGGCAGTGGGAGGTGGGGGGACTATCGTGGTTTGGTGGGGCTGCTAATGCTGAGGCGGTCAGCAGCATCTGGCATTACTCTGCAAAGCTCCCCTCGCCTTACCTGATGCCAGATGTCCAAGCACCATGGCAGACCCTCTCTTCAGCTTCCCTCTCTTAGCTGTTGGGGGCTGCTGGGGAAGGAGGGCACTGCAATGGGCCTCTGCTAGGGTGGGCTGCCCACACAACCCAGGGCCAGTGAGCACAGGGCATCAGCCCCTGTAGACACCAAGCTGGGGTCGCAGACCAGGGACTGTGTCTGGGTCTCAGGCCCACTTCTCTGTGCAATTCCACAAGTGCATTTCTACTGTCTTAATGCTTTTCTTGCTTGGATGACTGGTGTATGAGAACTTGCAGCTTGCTTTTTTTTTTTTTTTCAGTACTGGGTGTTGAACCAAGGGCCTCGCACTTGCATGCTTTGCAAGTGTTGGACCACTGAGCCGCACGCCCAGCCGGTTTTTTTTTTTTTTACTTTTTGAGACAGGATCTCGCTAAATTATGCAGACTACCTCTGGTCTCGAACTTGCGATCTTCCTGCCTCTGCCTCCCCAGCCACTGGGATTATAGGCGTGTGCCACCACCCCTGGCATGTTTTTTTTTTCTTTTTTACTTTTTGACATTGAGATTTGCTATGTAGCCCAGGCTGGCCTGGAACTTGCTACATAGATTGGCTTTGAATTTGGTATCATCCTGCGTCAGCCTTCGGAGTGCTGGGATCACAGGCATGTGCCACCCCCATTTTTGTCTTCTTTATTTTTCTTTCTTACATGTTTCTCATCTGGGCAATTCGCTAAGTAATCTTCATTCATTCATTCATTCATTCAGTACCTAACTATGAAGACTACCACTTGCCAACTACCCATGTGGGCATGAGGATGGCACAATCACCAGGACAGGAGAGCCCCGTCCTCCTCATGGATCTCCCATTCTAGAAGGATCAGGCTGGTGTCCCTGAGAAGCCTCAGAGGAAGAGTGCATTGGCCTCACCTGGTGACAGCAACCTTAAGGACATCCAGACTTGCCTTATCATGAATGACTACAATGTGCGGGCTGCCAGGTTAAGAACTCTATGCATGTCATCTTGTCTTAAGATTCTAACACAGTGTTATACTCATTTTACCCAGGAGGAGGCTGAGGCACAGAGAGGTTAGGTAACTTGCCCAGCATCTCCAGCTGGTAAGTCTCTGCTGAGATTGAGCCCAGACCTGTCTGCCAAACCAGAGCTTCTGCTTCCCTCGCCATGTGCCTCCCTCAACCTACCCTGCCTCTCATAGGCATCACAGCAAATTCCAAGGAGACAGTGGGTAGAAATCTGTTCTGTGCTCCAGGGAAGAAGCGACTTCATGGTGGGCATTCAACAGCGGCCTCCCCGGAAGCCTCAGCGCTCCGGGAAGCCTGAGTTTTAGTGCTGCAAGCTGAACTCAAGCTGAGAAAATGCGCTTTCCTGCCTGGCAGGGCACTGTGCCCAGCAGAGGGGTGGAGTCTGTTTGTAATGGCCAGAGGGCGGAAGTGCTCACACCTGGCTCCTGGTCCTGCGCTGCTCAGCAGGAGGTGTGCAGAAGCTGCCTGGGAAAGCCTGCCTCATCTGCGCATTGAAAGGAGAGCAGCTGGCCTGAGAGGCCCTCTGCAGAGCGTACTCACTCACAATGTAGGTCAGTGGCCCCTGCACACACCCTGCATTGTCTGGCTGTACAAATGGATGAGCAGGAGGTGAGGGCATGGATCAAGATATTCAGGCCTGGAAAGTGAAAAACCTGCTACGGATTTGCTAAGCAACCCTGGGCAAGCCCTTTTCCAGACCTCAGTTTCTTTATCTGCAAAGTGAGCCCGGCAGCTAATCTGCAGTGTAGTTAATACAAGCCTGGATCGCCAGGGGAGGACTATACTGGCTCTGAGTTTATTCATTCACAGTTGACTCATTCTAATTTCCCACGTGCCCGCTGCATGTCGTGGAGCACAGGATGTATGAGACCACATTGATGCTGTCTTCCTTGGAGCTTACATTCTAGTGGACATGGATATCTGAAAAGCCACCTACAACCAGTGGTGACAAGTGTTTCCAAGGAGACCTCCAAAGTCCTTTCTTAAGTAGGGACAGGGGATTGGTTCCGATCAGCTAGTCGGGGAAGGCTTTTCTTTAGTGGTGACATTAGTCTGAGACCTGAAGGATGTGGGAACCTACGGCAGGGCAAACAGGTAGGGCCTGAAATGGCCAAGACTCCGGCATGTACTAGGAACTCAAAGGAGCCGGTGTGGCTGGGATATAGTAACTGAGGGCCAGTAGGGGTCTCAGGACAACGTGCACAGACCATAGGAGGGGCTTGGAACAATGTAGATGCAGGTCCACGGGCCTGGGTGGGGCCCGGGAGGCTGCATTCCTAAGCACTCCCAGGTGATGTGACACTGTTGGTCCAGGCACTGTCCCTTGGGCAGCAAGGCCTTCAAAGGATTTTAAACAATGGGTGACAGGGAATGTTTGGTTCTCAGATTAGAAGTTCTGCGGTTAAGAATGAGGATTCCCTTGGTCACTTGCAAGCCTCTGACACACAGAGAGAAATGGCCATGCACAGGGCACATGTGACACAGTTCTCTGTGGAATCTGACCCTGGCCAGACCCTGACACCCTGCGCTTCTGCGTGTCCTGGGTAGGGCTGGCCTGGGCAAGTGGGGCTGGGCTGGGGTTTGGGTTGAGGCAGGGAAGGTGAGGGATCAGGGTGTGCATGGTGGGTGTCATGCACCTCACTCACTCACTGGGGTCTCACTTAGGTCCCTCAGATCTTTCCTGCTGATGCTCCTGTGCATAGCTCAGGTTTCTGGGTCTGGTCAGTGTGCCCAAGAAAGAGGGGGCCTTGGACCTGACAAGCTCCCAGCAGCTGCCCTGCAGAACTTTCTCCATGGTCCATTCTTGCCTCTTTAAAGATTTCAAAGTTGATTTTTAAATTACATAGTAAAATTGGTAGACTTTCTTCTTGAGATGAATGTGTGTGAAGATATGAAAGGGTGTGTGTGTGTGTGTATGTGTGTGTGTGTGTGTGCACGCGCATGCACTGGGGGACAGTCTGACCTTTCAGGACCACTTTTCAGTGCCTTGAGATGCTTCTTTCCTTGGGCAAGCAAGTGAGTTGACATTGCCTCTTTTGGGGGGTGGGGTGGAGGACCCCATCAAGGAAGCCTGGGCAGAGACAAGAAAAGGCATGGAGTTCCAATCTCATGTCCATCACTTGCCAGCTGTGTGACTTTGAACATATATCTAAGCCTCTCTGGGCCCGGATTTCCTCATCTACAACCCCCCAAGGCTGGCAAGGAGATCAAGGGAGGTAACGGGTAAGTTTACAGCCTGTAGAAGCTGGAAAGCCGGCTCCTGATGTGTCAACCATCATTATTATCTCCAACTTCAGAGAGTCACAGAGTGCTGGAGCCGCAAGGAACCTTCCAGATCCCGCGGGGGCTGGACTCCTTATCTCAACAGCAGCAGCCCCACATCTCTGAGGCACCAAAGCTAGAAGCTGTCATTTCAAGGTAAGAATTTCTTTTTGAATGTTTTATTACAAGTTTGGGTGATTTTTTTCCCCCAGAATCACAGATCGGGGAGGGATGTGAGACCACCCCCAGGGACTCTCGGGGGGTGGGCACTTTCAGCAATTTTTCCTTTGTGGGTGCAGAGTGCAGCTCTTTTTGTTGAGGGGGTGTCTGTGCTGTGCAGGGCACACAGACGCCCTGGACCCTGGCACTAAGTGCCAGAAATGGCTTTTAGTCACTGTGACAGCCAAAATCTCTTCCCTTTCTTCCAACATTAAGGGCCTTATGCACTAATCTGACTCCTCTTTTTCTATGTGGAGAAACTGAGGCCCAGAAAAGGACTTAGCAAGTGGGTGAAGCAATGTCCTGGCCTCCTTCCCATGCCCTGTGAGTTGGAGGGAACAGCCAGAGAGAAGGCTTAGAGGTTGGACCATGGGGACCGTGTTCAGGATGCAGTGTGGGACAAGCAGAGGTGTCCAGAGAAGATGAGAGGGGTAGGAGCGGGGTACCTGGCTCAGCTGGCAAGAGCCCCTGCCAGGCGCCCTCAGAGAGGCATGCTGAGCTTGCCATTGGCATGTAGGGGACACTCAGGGGTTGTGTAAAGTCCTACTGGGGAGAGGGTAATCTGGGAAGGTTGAAGGCTGACAAGTGCAGCCATAGGTCCTACCCTCTGCTGCTGTTGTTGTTAGGTGCCATCAAGTCGGTATCTGACTCATAGTGAAGGACTATTGTCAGTGCTTCTCTGCTATTCATAGGGTTTTCAATGGCGGATTGATTTTTGGGAGTGGGTTGCTGGGTCCATTTCCCAAGCCTACAACACACGGTGTTCCCAGGCGGTCTCTTATCCAAGTACTAACCAGGCCTGACTCTGCTTAGCTTCTGAGATCTGATGGGATCAGACGCCACAGGGCTATGGATGCACCCCTACCCTCTGCAGCCACTGTATACTTTCACATGATGAAGTGACTAAGATTGACCTCAGGACAGTGCAGTGAAGGAGCCAGGGATTTTATACTTGTGTGATAGGTAAAGAAGCTGGGACTCAGGGAGACTTATGTAAGGTGACCCAGGAAGTCAGAGGCTAAGTGTAGGCCACACTACTTTCCGACAGAGCAGGTGGGGGCATCTCAACTTCTTTTTTTCATTCCTTGCACCCTAGTTCTGTCTGCTCCTCTCTTGGGGGCATGGACCTTCTGCACTGCAGGGGGCACCCCTATGTTCCTCTCCTCCAGTCTCAGGCCTGCGGCAGGGCAGAAGAGCTCACAGGTACCTCCAGTGAACCCCAGGCCGAGAGGCGTTTATCACGGGGGGCTTTCATGGTGGGCTCTGGCCCTGCTGCCTCCTGGGGGTCTGCGGTGTCTGGCCCCAGGGTAGTGACATGTGCCCTCTTCAGTGATCCTACTGGGCCAAGATCATTGGTGGCAGGGCAGGAAGCCTTTCCTCATGCTGCACACAAGGGGGAAGAGCTGGCGGCCCACAGGTAGTTTGTGGCCCACAGGTTTGTGTCACCCATCCCACATGGTGTTTAATGTTTTCCGACCTCATAACCAGTGTTTAAGACTCAGGTGACTTCATGCGGAACCCCAGATTTCCAGCCTCCCTCGGAACATGAGGCCCCTGGCAGCCTGGGTTGCCTTGTGCATGACTCAGCTCCAGAGCTGGCATGGCTGCTGCCACCCTGCAATCCACCTGCTTGTCCAGCATGTTGCCTGCATGGTCTTCATGGGCTCTGGAGTCACCAGCCTTGGTCCAGAGTCCAGGAAGCACTTGCAGGAGCTTTTACTTCTCAGGATGTTTTCGAAGTGAAGGGGACAACCATCTCTCTGAAGTTGGTAGCAGAACCAGAGAGAGACTAAGCAGTGATGGAGATGTGCGGACAAGAATGTGGCAGGCCCCTGAGGACAGTTCTGCCTCCCTAGCAGGTGGAGAGAAGTCCCTTCAGGAGGGCCACGCCTGCATGGGCATGCCTGCTTCCCCCCCACCTTCTGGTAGTTCTACCAAGTTTCATGGATGCCCCAGGGGCGTAAGGAAAGCTGGTGATGGCGAACCAGGAGCCAACAGGAAATGACTGGCAAGGGTGGACATCTAGGAGGCTCAGGAAGTCTCCAGGCCTTCACCTTGGGGTTGGAGGCCAACCTTCCCAGGAGGCCCCCACAGCCGCTGGGCGTGTAAAAGCCCACATGGTCACCTGATTCTTGTTGAAGTGGCCTTGGGGGAAAGAGCTGCTCACTGACCTTGGGAAAGCAAGTTCCTTCCCTCTAAGGCCTCCTCCAAGGCCATTTTGGGGATTCCAAGGTGGCAGCACTGGGTGGGCAGTAGACACCCCCAGTCTCGGCCGCTGGGCTTGGCCTACCTGGCCCTCCCGGGACCCCTCCTAGCCCACCTGGTCAGGCAGAAATCAGCAGCACGGCATGGTCAGGGGTCTGTCTGGGGACTGTCCTGAGAGCAGAGCCCTGCTTGCCTCCTGCGGTCCAAGGACAAGCCTGGGTGTCTAGGCACAGGCCAAGGCAGGGGGGCCACCCCAGTCAGCCAGGAGCAGAGTGATAGGTGGAGATATAGGACAGAAGGACTGGGGAGAAACACAGGTCTTTCAGACACAGACAAGGCACAGCACAAGTCAGAGGCGATGTAAATTAAACCCCAGGAATAAATGAAATCCAGAGTATGACAAGGGAACAGGCATTTGGCATGTACCTAGCACTGCCTGGAAAATGACAGGGAAGAACGCCACTAACATGCCTTTGCTTCTTCGGTCACCTTCTTCCTCCTGTGTTTTCGCCCCCTGCACGCTCCCCACCCCTCACCAGGGCTGTGGGAAACTCCTCCTTCGCCACTTGCCGCTGTGTGCTCTCTGCCCTTCTGTCTCACTTCTGGAGCTTCTGAGAAAGGAGTCTGCACTCCTGCCCTGCGTTCTCTGCCTCCCCTCACTCTGCACCCCAGATCTGGATGCCCCCATCCACAGCCCATGACTTGCTGCCCACCATCTCCAGGCCCCTCTATTTGGTGTGATGCAGGGGACCCTATCTGGTCCTCATGCACTTCGCAGGCTCCCCTCCCAGCTCTGCCCTCTCCCTTTCTGCTTCCTTCTCAGCGTCCTCTGCTCACCTGCTCACTGCCTCCTGCTGCCAGGCACCCCTCTGCCAGGCACCCCTCCAGCTCAGCATTTACCAGTCCAAACTCCTCTCTTTCTCCCTTCAACCTGCCGTTGCTCCTGGGTTCGCTAGCTCCAGGAACGGCCCCACTGTACCACCAGCTAGGACCAGAACCCTGGTGTCTCTGCAGTCCTTCTTGTTCTCCCTGGCCACCCCATCGACCAGCTGGGGAGGCTGGTGTGTCTGCCTGGGCCGAGTGCTGGCCCCTGCCCCTCCTTCCTGCCCTGAGCTGCATGGGTCCTTCCATGCTTAGTCACCTCTCACTGTCCCTCCGCACCCAGCTCCTCTTCTGCCTGATTACCAGGTGACATCCACACAGTGCTGATCCGATGCTCAGAGACCACCAATGGCTCCCAAGTTGCAGGAAAGACACCCAGACTCCTAGTCCTGGTGTCTGTGCCTCTGTGATTGTACCACACCTGCCTACCCAGCCTCACCAGAGCCAGGCCCTCCCTCTACCCTCTAGGTGCCATGGTGCACCATGTCCTCTGAGGTGACATCCACATCCGCTCCCCAGGGCCTCCTCCCTGCAGGCTTCCATGGTTCCTCCATTCCCCCAGCTGCGCATGTCTGCCCGCCTCTCTTTGGGGGATTGCCACCTGCGTTAGAGATGTCTGGGCTTGGCTCTGCTCTATCCCCGTCCCAACTTCTCCCTCTTCCAACCTCACATTGACTGACCACTCGCTGTGGGCCAGATTCCATGCTTCGTATGTCACATAACTCTCTTTCATCCAGTCAGCCATTGTGGCCTGAACTCTAGGGCAACACCCAGGCCAGGGGTCACTGCAAGGCTCCGAGATGCTGAGTGATGCCTCAGGTCAAATGTGCATGATGAGGGATGGAGCTGGGACCTGAACCTGGGTGTGCCTCGCTCCCCAAACCTTCATTCAAACAGCAATCTAGACCTTCCCAACATGATGCCCTGGGCATGGTGTGCCAGAGGAGTCCCAGGTGACTCAAGATTGTGCTCTCCTCCGTGGGTACAGGGGACCCTCGCACCATAGCCCTAACAGCCTCTGTGCTGTGCTCATACTGTTTTCTCTCTGCACTATGATGTGAGCAAAGATGGGAGATCCTGCGCTGGGCTGGACGTGACCCCAGCCCTAACTGGCCAGAGGCAGCCCCTTTGTCCCATGCTTGTCAGGCTGGCCTGGCCCTGTCCCCCAACCTCCCACCTCTGCCAAACCTCTAGACCACAGGGCTTCTTTGTGCGGATAACTGCGCCTGGGCCTGGGGGGACATTTGGGGCCCCAGCAGTGAGTGGAGCTCCCAGATGGTTGGCCTCCCTCCTGCCCAGCGCTTGGCCTTGAGGCAGCTGGGGTGCTCCTGCTCAGCCCTGGCCTGGCAACGCACATGCGGGTTCACACCCCCTCTCACAGGGGTTGCTGAGCACTCAGTGCATGAGCTGCCTGGTGTTCATGGTGACTCCTGCTGTCAAGTCTAGGCTCAGCCTGGCGTGAACAGGGAGGTGACAGAACTAGGGTGCTAAGAGGCTTTCAATCAGGACACTGTGCCAAGGGGGTCTGGACAGAGCTGTTCTACTCCTGGGCCGTGCTCTCCATTTTCCTGATCTCAGGTTTATCACATCTGCCTCCCAGCTCTGGGTGCCCAGTCAGGCCCCTGGCCTCGTTCCCACTTTGCAAAGGGGAACACTTTACCCAGGAACAAACTGGAGCTTACCCAAGGTCACACAGCAGGAATGCTGAACAGTGGACACTTGAGCCCAGGTGTCTGACTCCAAGCCCTGGACCCTCCCTGTCATTTGTGTTCCTCTAGGGAATTCTGATTAATTCCAGGAGTCCCTGCTCACTGAAGAGGAAGGCAGGCTGCTGTCTGGATGACTCTCAGGTGTCCCTGCTGCTATTTCCTGCTGCTTGGGTTTTGCTCAGTTGGTAGAATGCTTGCTCTGCATGCCCTGAGGCTCTGGGTTCAATCCCTGCACTGCACCTGGCAGCCCATTCCCCAAACAATCAGCCCTCAAAAACCCTATAAATAGCAGAGAAGCACTGACATAGTGCTGGGCATGGCGCAGTGTCAGAGTGTGTTTCTTTCTGGTGGACATAGGGTTGCTATGAGTTGGACTCAACTCGACAGCACCTAACAACAAGAACAGCAAGCCGACAGTTTGCCCCTAGCTCAAGGCAGCCTGGAGCACGGCAGGGCCTTGGTGGAATGGCCAGTGAGGGGCCTGGTGTCTGCGGCTGCAGGGCTGTCATGCGTTTCCCCAGGTTCTCCTCTGAGAAGTATGAGAATCACCTGTGGGAGGGTTTTTCTGACCATGTTAGCAAGAGCTCCGGAACACAAAAGACTACAAAGCCAACATTCCCGATGCCCCGTGGTGACACAGGCAAGAACAATACAGTCATTTCATCCTCTGGTTGTCATGCAGAGAGGCAAGTGCACTGGGAGCCACAAAAGTGCAATGTTGCAAAGACTGTTCCAAAATAGGAGGCTGTAATTGCGGCTGCTGCCACCACAGGCAGTGTGCGGGAATCCCTGGGCGGCCACAGGCCACGGAACGTGCACCCCCTTTTACTCCGCGGTGGAGTTCATGTTCTGGGCCACTTTCCTTTCCACTCTGCTGGGGCTTTCTCTTCCGTCCTGCTGATGCTGATGGGGTCACTGATGATGCTATGCTCCTGTGTCATTATAGTACAAAGCTGTTTTCAACTCATCTCTCACATACCCTTTGGCAATGAATATACAGAAATAAACATATAAAGGCATTATATATATTATATTGTTGTTGTTAGGTTCTCTGGAATCAGATCCAACTTATACCAACCCTATGTAGAACACTACAAAACTGTCCCTGACACTGTGCCATGCCCGTCCCTATGTCAGTGCTTCTCTGCTGTTCATAGGGTTTTCAATGGCTGATTGTTTCAGGAGTGGGCTGCCAGGTCTTTTTCCCATTTTTTACAGTGCTGTGGATCAAACCCAGGATCTCAGGGAGCACAGGGCAGCATTCTGCCAACTGAACTTAATCCCTAGCCCATATATTATATAGCTATAATAATACATGCTTATAGGTATGTATAGATATTCTTCTGAAGTAGCACTCTTTGTAGAATCTGCCAAGGGCTCCTCTAAACTTTCTTTGCATACCTACAGTGAAGAGATGGTTAGTACCTCCTAAGAAAGCCCAGTTCATTTATGATTAGGCAAGGCTTAAATGTCAACATTCTTCCTTGTCCCAAGGTGAATCTATATCTGAGAACCTTCCCCCACTGGTCTTGGCTCTGTTCTCAGGGCCTCTTCCCTCAGCTCCAGGAACAGTAATCACACCCTCCCAGCCTTCCCTCCTCTGGGCAGATGTCACTTCTGCTCACCTGGCATACTTTCTTATTCTTTCCCTACCCAGCTATCCTTGATCCTGTCACTAACTCCATAGTATCTGAGGACCAGACTGTTGTCCTCTCCCCATACCTAGAGCTTTAGGCTGCCACCTGAGCTTGCATTAGTTATGTAGCAGCTAAACCATGCCAGGGAGCCTGTTGATGTCCACAGTGAGGGGACCATTCAGGCTTGAAACAGTCACACCCACACAGGCACAAACACCCCTCTCTGGTGTTCCTCTGAGACCTAAGGAATTATACATCCCATGACTCAGAACCTAAGAACCTAAGCGTTCTCTCTACTACTGGAAGATAGGCCCTAGTGACCTCCTCATCAGCCCTCATGACATTTTGGGATTTCCTTTTCCCAGCAGGATGTACCACTGAGTGTGCAATTCCAAAAATAGGCCACCAAAATAAGTGGTCTTAATGATTTCAGGACAAAATAATTGTAAAGACCAAATGAGCCAGGCACTGTGGCACATGCCTTTGATCCTAGTGACTTGGAGGTAGGAGGATTGCGAGTTAGAGGCCAGAGGCAGCCTGTATAACTTAGTGAGGCCCTGACTCAAAAACAAAACAAAACAAAACAAAACAAAACAACAAAAAAACGGGCTGGGGATGCAGCTCAGAGGTAGCACTTGCAAAGTGTGTGTGAAGCCCTGAGTTCAACC
The DNA here is from genome assembly GCA_007922755.1 of Pedetes capensis. Taxonomy (NCBI): domain Eukaryota; kingdom Metazoa; phylum Chordata; class Mammalia; order Rodentia; family Pedetidae; genus Pedetes; species Pedetes capensis. The sequence continues at coordinate 11,212 of VMDO01022916.1, forward strand.
CCTAAGTACGGGGGTGGGGTGGGGGGAAGGGGAGAAGAGAGAGAGAGAGAGAGAGAGAGAGAGAGAGAGAGGAGGAGTGGGCAACGTGGGGAAAAGATGGTACTAGGGAACGAAAAGAGGAATGTACACTTTAAGAAAGGATAGGAGCTGGGCACAGTGGCGCACGCTGGTAATCCCAGTGGCTCAGGAGGTGGAGGTGAGAGAATCGCAAGTTCGAGACCAGAGGCAGTCTGTATAATTTAGCAAGACCCTGTCTCAAAAAGTAAAAAAATGGACTGGGGGTGCAGCTCAGTGGTCCAGCACTTGCAAAGCATGCAAGTGTGAGGCCCTGAGTTCAACCCCCAGTACCGGGGAAAAAAAAAAGAAAGGATGAACACTTTTTTCTCGAACCAAAGCATGTGACATGGCTTTGGTACATCAAGAAAGCAAGCTCTCACTTTAACTTGGCATTTTTTGCATGTATGATCCCATGGGTACCCATAACAATCCTGTATATGGTAAGATAGCAATATTGGTCTGAATTTACCAATGAGAAAACAGGCTCAGAAGTGCTACGGGGACTGACCAAAAGGAATGAAAAGAGCATCAGGGACTAGTGCTCACACTCATCCCAACTGCTGGCCCACAACCCTTTTATAGTTAAGTCAGAGGTCACATGACTAAATCTGGCCAATCAGCTGTGGGCAGAAGGGACATTTGCCCCTTCCAGGCTGAAGCACAGAAGAGCTATTGCAAGATCCGTGTGCTGCATTGCTTGTAGTCCAGAGGACCAAGTTGCCATGTGAAAGATGGCTGCCCTGCACAACCACCTGGACTCACAGCTGGGCTGGATCTTTGTTGCATCAGCTGCTGAGACCTAGGGGCTATTGATTACCACAGTCTGGCTCAGTCCAACAACACAGAAGGGCAGTTATGTTGCTTTTTATGCTAAGCACTTTGAACATGTCACTTCAATCAATCCTTGAAAGTGTCCCATCAGAAAAGTATCATAGCTGTCCCTTGGTGTCCACAAGGATTGGTTCCGCACCCTCTGGGATACCAAGATCTGTGGATGCTCAAGTCCCTTGGAGAAAAGGATGCACTATTTTCATGTAATCTACACATATCCTTCCATATACACAAACTCAGCTCTACATTACTTACAACCTAATGCTATATACGTGTTACGTAAGTACTTATACTGTATTATTTAGGGAATAATGAGAAGAAATCTGTACATGTCCAAGTACAGATGCAATTTTTCCCCCTTAAGTATTTTCCATCTGTGGTTGGCTGAATTTGTAGAAGTGGAACTCAGGGATAGGGACAGCTGACTGTATTTTTCTTTTGTACTATCTGGGGAAACAGGGCTGAGGTTTAGCTCAGTTGATAAAGCACTGTGCCACACTTTCTGAGGACCCAGGCTCGATCTCAGGCACTGCAAAAATGGGAAAAGGAGGTGGCAATCCATTCTTGAAAACAAATCCTGAAAAAATCAGCCATTGAAAACCCTATAAGGGTTACTATGTGTCAGACATGACTGGATGGCACCTAACAACAACAACAACAACATATATGGAAACAGATACAGAGACGTAAAGCCATTTGCCCAGGGTCCCTGTGCCACTAACACAAACCTGGCAGTGGACCCTGGGTCTGATAGGAAAGGCCTGAGGAACCCTGGGGACTGGCAGAAACAGGCGGCGGCGGCCATGGCATTCCTGCACTCTTTTGGGCTAAGTGCTTCCTTTGACAATGGAAGACTGTGCGGATTGCTTTCTCATTCACAATTTATGCCTGAGTAAAATATTTGTGCCATGATTTATTATAGCAACACTGATTTTCCAACTTCAAGACAATGATGCAGCTTAAAGTAAAATGGAAAGAAGCCAAGGAAACATTGGAAACGTTTGGTTTAGATCCTCATTACAGTGGCCTCCTCATTTCCCCCCTGCTTCCAGTCTCCCCTGCTCTAGCCAACTGCCAGAACCACCTTTATGAGACAGAGCCTAGACTGCTCCTTCCCGCTCAAAATCCACCAAAGCGCCTCATCCCTTTGGCACCACCATGTAAATTATATGCCTCAGCATGTGTAAATGTACATAGGCTACAGTCCATGGGCCACAGAAGTTTCAGAAGTGTTAATTAAGGTTCTTTTACTACTAAAAATTAAAATAGCATTTATTAATTAAAAAAATTTAAACCACAGAACTTCCTAGGGTCTTTAACATGTTAAAAGCATATTATACATTTCCAAAAGGCAGATATAGTTTCCAGGATTTCTTAAACTTTGGACCATGAAATCCTCCCATTTTCTTTTATTTTGGGGCACCTAATGGGGTTACTAGCCTGCAGCCATACCACACGGCCCCTGATCACATCAGATCTCGGAAACTAAGCAGGGTTGAACCTGGTTAGTACTTGGGTGGGAGACTGCCTGGGAATACCAGGTGCTGTAGGCTTGGGAGAAGGACCTGGCAATCCACTCACAAAAAACACCCAGCTATTGAAAAACCCTATGAATAGCAGAGAAGCACAACAATAGTGTTTCCTCTGTGATATACAGGGTTTCTATGAGTCAGACACTGACTTGACAGCACCTAACAACAATGGGGTTAGTGTCCTGTGACATTGCCTATATACTTTGGCTATGTCGCTCACCCCCCTCCCCCACAGTGCTCCGTGGTTGAACCCAGGGCCTTGTACATGCTAGGCAAGTGCTCTACCACTAAGCTGCATCCTCAAACCCCTTCTCATTCTTTGAGACCAGGTCTCACTAAGTTGCCTAGACTGCCTCTGGCCTTGAACTCACGGTCCTCCTGCCTCAGCTTCCTGAGTGCTGGGATTATAGGCATGTGCCACAGCACATGGCATCTATGCCATATGCTTTTAGGATAAAGTCTGAATTTCTCAGCTTAACATTTGCGACCCCCCCAGGATCTGGTCCCAGACAACCCTCCAGCTTCAGGTCTTAAGCCCCGTCCCTGTCCACACCAGGGTTTTGTTCCTCCTCCCTCCCCTAGACTTGTTAGTGTTTGTCATCTGGCTCAGCGCTAGGTTCTGGGGTTCTCTGAGCTGTGACCTGGAGAGAAAACAAGGATTGAGGAACAATGTCAGAAACTTAACAATACAGCCTCTGTTTGAGAGAATGTTAAAAACACTCTATTTGTGACGTGGGTGAGATGAAAATGGGAATGATGATTGCGAGACTAATTGAAAGCCATGTGTTTACCGAGGCTCAAAGAAGCCCTTTCAGAAATGGGAACTGGGCCTGCGTATGCCAAAGGAGGCAGAATGGGTGCGCATCGGAAACAAAAAGCGCCAAGATATGCAGGGCAGGACCAAAGATATCGACATAATTAATAAAGTAATTAACATGCACAGGAAGTGTGGAGGCTGCCAGGAGGCTGATAAGAGAGGGTTATTAAAAAAGAATGAGCTGTGTAGCGGGGAAGTGAGATGAAGTTGTGCATTTCTTTTTTATCATGGACCCCCAAAATACTCCATAAGTAATAAACAGGTCCTGACTCACTGCAAAAATACCAGCGAAGCTGGGCCCGGAACACCTCCCTGGCCAAATAAACACATCAATCAGTTAACCAGCCAGCAAGTCACTTACAATGTGGGGAAGTACATTAGACTAGGAATACTCGTGTCCCTATTTGGTGGTGTGGTAGATGGCAAGGTGGCTTTGGGGCCAGTTGCCTGGGTTCTAGTCTCAACTATTCCACTTGCAATTGAAGTGACCTTGTTGACCTCACCGTTGTCATCTGCTAAACGAGCCTCAACACAGTACCTGCCTCCTAGGATGCAGGATTAAATGGACGGATGTGTGTAAAGACCCCGGCCAGTGCCGAGCATGAGTAAAGGTCCCCAACAGGGTGGGCTGTGACCTTTATATTCTCCACATGGCACTCTGCTCCAGAAAAACTCCCTGACGACACCAAGGGCAGACAACATTTTAAACAATACGTCAAGAAAAGTAGACCAAGCGGGCGTCCCCTCATGCCATTTCTGCTGTGGTCTGTCACCAGCATGCTCCGAGGAAGAGCAGGAAGGTGGAAACAGTCATCTATCTGATAGCAGGGCCTCAAGTAAGTCGGGGCCTCAGTTTCCCTGTCAGGAAGATGACAGGTTTGTTTGGGTGATTTCTTGTGCCATTTCAGCTTCTGAAATTCTGTGATTTGACTGTGGTCATACAGATGAGCATTGATTAAGGAGAGGGCAAGATGAGCATCGATTAAGAACGATCCCCCTGGGGGCCCCTCCTTTTGCTCCTCCTTCCTTGCTGACCCCACCTCCATTCCAACACTTGGGTCCTTTGGGGCTGGGTGGAGGCTACAGAGTCACAGTGGCACCGCACTACCATGCCTCTCTCGTTAATGCACCTGCCCACCCAGCCCTGTGGCCCCATCTTACCACTAGGCTCCCTCTATCTTGCTCCTCACCGTGTCACCCTCTCATCCTGTCCCTCTCTGACAGTCCCCACTTTCCCTCCTTTTCTCACGCAGAAAGCAGAATTGGACAATGTCTTCCAGGAATTAGCAACTGCTAGCATTGTGTGTCCCTGCTCTGGCCCGCTTCGCTGCACGTGCATACACATGCATGCACACACCCCCATCATCTGAAAGTAAACTGCAGACTCCATGGCACTGCAGCACGAGTGAGCACGTCATCCTACAGTACTGTAATATTATCACGCTTTGGGGATGTAACAATAGTGCCAGATACTGTCTCCCACCCAGCTAGACTTATAAGGAGATCATGTTGAAAAATTCCTCAATGGACCCCCTGACTTCCAAGTTAAAGTCTGTGTTCACTCCAGCCCTACCCCTACTTTCTACACACAAGCTGCCAGATCCAATGGATCCTTGAACTCTCCCCCGACAGAACCCCTACTTTCCTCATCAAGGTGTTTCATCCATCTAGAATGCCTATTCTTGAGGTTCTAACCATTATTTGAATTTTGGCTTCAATTCTATTTTGTCTAAGAAAACTCCTTCGGTATTTCAAGCTGAAATGCATCTTTCTTTTTCGTATCTCCATACCTTGTGGGAAGCTAGTGTATTGACATATTTCATACATGGAAGAAGGCAGAGACAAAAGAATCACAAGAAATGGAACTGATCCTTGATCAAACTGTGTCTGAAGGCCACTTTACTGCTACATATTTTTAGGATACCACCACATTCCCTCTACTATTTATTCCAGCTTGAGTTACTGCAACCAAAAACCTTTGAAAGATTCTATAGAGATCAGGGCTGACAATCATTTAGCCTCCTAAAACTGTAGAGCAATCACAGAAAAGTATAGTATATTATGGTCCCACACTGGACACTTTCTGTTCCCTCAGAGCCCCCTGCCCTCTCTCTATCCTTGCTTTGACTTTCCCCTGAAATGCCCTTACACATTATGTTTATCCTCTTCTTTTTAAAAATTGAGATAAAATTCACATTAACATAAAAGTTACCATTTTAACCATCTTTATACAATGCAGTTTTTAAAAATATAAACATAATGTTGTGCAACTATCACTACTATCTCATAATTTTCATCATCCTGAAAGGAAATTACATATCTATCAGCAATTATTTGCCATCTCCTCTCCCCCAGCCCCTGTTAACTACAAATCAACTCTGGTTTCCACTGATTTGTCTACTCTAGACATTTCATCCCCTACATGTCTGTCAGCTTGTCCTACTGTGGGGGCTTGTGTGTGGCTGTGATGCTGAAAACTATGCCATTGATATTTCAGATACCAACAGGGCCACCCATAGTGGATAGTTTTCAGCTGAGCTTCCAGACCAAGACAGACTAGGGAGAAGGACCCTGCGGCTCACTCCCAAAACAATTAGGCTTCAAAAACCCTAGAATAGCAGAGAAGCACTATTAGATATAGTGCCAGAACATGAGCCCCCTAGGCTGGAAGGCATTCAAGAAACGATTCGGGAAGAGTTGCCTCCTCAAAGTAGAAGTGACCTTAATGACAAGAATGGAATAAAGCCCTTGGGTCCTCCTTTTGCTAATGGGACATGATTCAAAATGAGAAGAAACACAGTGACTGTGACATTTGGCTCAAACATAAAAAGGTCATGTGCATGACACAGTGCCGGCTAGTGTTTCATTCTGCTGTACTTAGGGTTGCTATGAGTTGAATCCAACTTGATGGTACCTAATGACAAGAAGACATTTCATATGAATGGAATAATATGGCGTGTGTCCTTTTGTGACTGGCTTCTTTCACTGCATCATACTTTCAAGGTGCATCCATGTGGCGGGACATATCAGTACTTCATTCCTTTGTGTAGCTATATAATATTCCCTTGCATTGATATACCACATTTTGTATATCGATTCATCAGCTGATCCACAATTTCATTGTTCCCATCTTTTGACATGTGAATAACATGGCTATGGCATTCAGGTATGTATTTTTGTGTGGACCCATGTTTTTGTTTCTCTTGGGTGTCTACCTAGGAGTGGATTGCTGGGTCCCATGGTGACTCTGATTTCTTGAGGACAAGCCCAACTCTTTTGCTCTGCTCCTGTTTTCTTAATCAAAACCCTACTTGTACTTTTGTTTTCTCTGTGAATCATTTCTCAATGCAGGATGACAAGCCACCTCCTCTGGGCTCTTGGGGCTGAGCAATTCCGGCACTTACCACCTACACTGACATCTTCAATTCCCTGTCCTGGAGGGGTCCTGGCAGTGGGGGTGCAGCCCATGGCAGTGGCCCCCGCATCTGGCCCAGAGTGCATGCCCAGCAAATGTGGTTTGGCAAGTGAATGACACAGCTGAGCTTCAAGAGAGCATCTTCATGGCAGGGGACAGGCTGTGCCAGGTACCTCCTGGGTGTGTGAGCCAGTGAGTGTGGCTGGGCAAGGGGTATGGACACGTGAGGAGGCCTGTGTGGGGTGGGTAGGAGTGTGTGCATATGGCTGTGTTTCAGCCACATGTGCTCAAGTTCAGAGGTAGCTTTGGAATGAGCCAGATGAGACAGATCCAGCTGGCGCCTGCCTAGAAGGGGACGAGAGGGCCATAACCATGGACAGGTACTGGAGATACCAGAAAGCAGCCTGGCGTCTGGGCAGCTCCGTGCTCAGAAGCACTTTACCGTCCGTCATTTCATCTGACAGCTCGGGGCCTGCAGGAGCCGGGTTCTTGCGTTGGAGCCCCACTCCCTACCTGAGCCCTCTAGTTGCGCACTTGCAAAATGGGACCAGAAATTTCTGCCGCAGAGAGGACTGCAGGATGAGATGAGCAGAGTTCAACGGAAGGGCTAGAAGGCTACCTCTGGCTCCAGCTGCCAGGGTAGTCAGCTGAGCTTCCTTATCTGCCCAAGAAACTCTGGGTCAGGGAAGTCATGTTGAATGAGCTCCTTCTACATGCCAGGCTCATGGTGGGTGCTCTAACATGTTATCTCAGTTAATGCTCCCAGCAAACCTATGAGGGAGAAATGAACTTCTCCTTATGGGCACTGGGGTTCAGAGAGGGTAAGTCATTTACTTAAAGTCACACAGCTGGGAGGCAGCAGAAGGGCATTTACAGCTGGCCCATCATTCCTCCAAAGCCTACAGTGCAGAAGCCCGGGCTGGTAAATGTACTCCATTTCCTTGGCAGGTGAATGCATTTCCTGAAGCCTGCCATATACTTTTTAATAATTGGTATGAACATGCAATCTCTCGTCAGCTGCCTTGCTGGTTGCTGTAAGACGCAGATAAGAAAGAAAGAGGCTGGGCGGACACAGGAAAATCCTCCATAACCACCAGCAGAAATCGCTCCAGCCCAGAGTACGTTTCTTGCCTTAATTCTTCAAGCCTCTGTATTTGACTCATGTAAGAAAATGACTTCCTGGGTGAAATATTAAACACCACGCGTGGATGTTCACAGTTTTGCTCTGGCAGCCCTGACGATAATGGCTCAGAGCAGCCGGCTCTGGGAGTCAAATTTGGTTCCTCTGAGGTCCCTGAGCCAGGAACACACTGGGCTGGCCTCAGGGGGCTGGTGACAATAAGTCAGACACAAGTGAGGGCAACACAAGGGGCAGGTTTCAGGGGGCCCTGAGAGGGTTCAAGGATGAGGCGGCCAATGGCCAGATCACAAATGCGTCTCCAGATAATGGGGAACATTCACTGGATGCTCTCTGTGCTCTGGGATTGGGTAAATCACTCTCAGATCCCGCCTCTGCCCACTCTCCCCAAGTCTTGTAAGGTGAATGTGTGTGTATAATTATATACGTACACCCCCCACACACTTCTTTTGTTTGTTTTGAGACAGGGTCTTCTTGAGGACAAGCCCAACTCTTTTGCTCTGCTCCTGTTTTCTTAATCAAAACCCTACTTGTACTTTTGTTTTCTCTGTGAATCATTTCTCAATGCAGGATGACAAGCCACCTCCTCTGGGCTCAGTAGCCCTGGCTGCTCTCAAACTTACGATCCTCCTGCCTCTGTCTCCCGAGTGCTTGGATTGCAGCAGTGCGCCACCCCGCCCAGCCTACAGTGAGTATATTAACATCTGAACTCATTTTAAGGATGCAAAACCTGCGGCCATCAAAAGCTATCCCTTTTTATCAGTTTCCCCGGGCTGCTGTAACAAATTACCTCAATTTGGGTAACTGGTTATTATAAAACAACAGAAATTTGTTCCTGCATGTTCCTGAAGACCAGGAGTCCCAAACCCTGCTGGCCGGCTCCTTTGGCAGGCTGCAGAGTGAGTCCTCCCTGGACTCTCCTACCCTCTGGATGCTGCAGGCGTTCCTTGGCTTGCAGCTGCATCCCTCCCGTCCATCTCCAGCTCCATGCACTTCTCTGCCTGTCTTTCCTCCCTTGTTTCGTGTAAGGGCACTTGCCACTGGATGTGGGAGCTGCCTGGGAATCCAGAATGATTTCCTCTTAAAACCCTTCATTACTTCTGCAAACACATTTTTTCTAAACAAGTTCACACTCATGGGGTCCAGGAATAAGGATACTGAATTGTCTTTTGGAGGTCACAATTTAAACCAGTCCAGTGACCTTGTTAGGTGCTGTCGAGTCGGTATCCAACTCATAGGGCCCCCTGTACAACGGGAAACACTATTGTCAGTGCTTCTCTGCTGTTCATAGGGTTTTCAATGGCAGATTGATTTTTGGGAGGGGGTTGCCAGGTCCTTCTCCCAACCAGTGACCTAGCGTCATACAATAAGTGGCTGAGCTGAGATTTAAAGTGAAATCTAACTCCACAGTGTGCTCATGTTACTCTCTTGGGCTACATGCTGCATCCTTACCTGCTGTGTGACCCTGGGCATGTCACTGAACCCCTCTGTGCTTCGGGTTCCTCACCTATAGACTGGTCACTACCACCTAGGGTTGCTGTGAGCACGAACTGAGTGATAAAGCACAGCCCTCAAAGCAGGGCCTGGCATACATCATGCATGCCCCAAAAGCTGCTGTGATGGCTGCTTTCACCATTGTCACACAGCAATGCAGCTTAGTTAAAATCCTGCATGAGGGCTGGGCAGATCTGCTACTAAGGATGAGGCCAGACTGGAAGGGGATACTCTCGGGTGTCAATCTGCCAGGTTTGAATATCTGCCTGTAATTGCTTCACCCTTATGAAACATCAACCAGATAATAATAGATATGAAAGAAATTTAAATATTTATAAGAGAGCATTATGTACAACAGGATGCTAATAATTTTGAAAGCTTCAATGAAGACTAACAAAACAAAGCAAAACACAGGATTGATGTAAAAAGCAACGGGTACGAGTGGCTCCTCAAATCAGTTCCAGTGGAAGAGATACAGAGCCATCCCGTACCCCAAGGTCGAGCTGGGGTCCAGTTCCAATGTGGAACAAGCAAGGACTTCTCAGGCCAGATGGGCCACCTGCCTGGTCTCACTTTCCTCATCTACATAATGAGGGTGGTACCAGGGTGTTCTGCGACCTGTGTGGGCTGTTGAAATGTGAGGTGCCGTCATTACTGCGGAGGGGCTTTTCCAAAACTGGAATGCCTGCACCCAAGGGAGGTGGGCCTGCAGTTGGCACCTGAGTCCAGAGAAGGGCAGAAGTGGTGCTGGGCCTAGCACTGAGAATTGGGAAGGACCAGCAATGACCACGCTTCCTCTGGCTGTGGTCCCCGGCAAAGGATGTTGCAGCCTCCTCCAACCTGAACTAAGCATCTTTGGGGCATGTTAAGTGTTCAAAACAGCAAACAGCAATATCCTATGTCAGGGTCAAAACAGTGCAAGGTTTGAAGTTTAATCCACCATCAGTTTAGGGAGAAGCTCCAAGCCAGACAATGGCAGAAAATAATTTGGTATCTCTTGATGTTCCCGAGGGCTGGGGTTTAACTCAGTTGGTAGAATGCTGCCGCTCTGCGCTTTCTGAGGCCTTGGGATCAATCTCCAGCACCACCAGAACGGAAGAAGGACCTGGCAGCCCACTCCTGAAACAATCCCCAACAATCAGCCATTGAAAACTCTATGAGTAGCAGAGAAGCACTGACATAGAGCCGGGCATGGCACAGTCAGGGAGTATTTTGTTCAGTTGTACATAGGGTTGCTATGAGTCAAACCTGCCTTGACGGCACCTACAACTATGTGCTGGATGGTTCTACGTCAGAGCCACTGTGGGTGCAGAGGTGCTTGGACAATGCAGTTCCTTGGACACCTTGCATTATGGTTGGCCTTTTTTTTTTTTTTTTTTTGAGATGAAATCTCACTTTGTAGTCCCGGCTGGCCTCAAACTCACGATCCTCCTGCCTCAGTCTCCTGGGCTGGGACTACAGGTGCACGCCAACGTGCCTGGCTGGTTGGTGGCTTTCTGTTGTTGTAGAATTATTTTTTTTTGGTACTGGAGTGCATATTTTGCAAGCACTCTAAGCTGTACTCCCAATTTTTTATCTTGAGACATGATCTTACTAAGTTACACAGGCTGCCTCTGACCTCAAACTTGTGATCCTCCTGCCTCTGCCTCTGAGTCACTGGGATTACACGTGTGTACCACCATGCCCAACTTTTTTTTTTTTTAACTGCCTAAAGTTCTGGTCTAGAACTTGCTTACCCTCTCTGTCCCCTGCAATGAACCATGCTGCAAGGATAGGACTCTTACAGCTTTCTTTCTTCCTTGTTCTCTCTTCCTTGGGGGAAACAATTGCTCAAATAATGGTGGAAGGATTTTCAGGTAAACACGAGCCTGGAGGAACTCATGCACCTCTTTAGGGTCTGCACACAGGAATAGGAACTTCCCAGATGGCCCTTTCTCTTAGCCGGCATTCCCCTCATCACTAACCCCTTCCTCCAGGTGGGAGTCTGGGCAGGGGTTGTAGGGGACTGTCAGGTCTTCAGGTTCCCTGGATTCAGGTTTTCCTTCTCTCCTTTTCCTCCTCCCCCTACTCCCCCCTCCCCCTCCCCCTTCTTCTTCCTCTCTCTCTCTCTCTCTCTCTCTGTCTCTGTCTTTCTCTCTCTCATGCCTGAGAGTTGAACCCTGGGCCTTGCACATAATTTGCAAGTGCTCCATCACTGAGATGTACCCCCAGCACATTTTCTATTTTTTATCTTGAGACAGAGTCTCACTAAGTTATGCAGGCTGCCTTTGGCCTTGAACTTGTGATCCTCCTGCCTCTGTCTCCCAAATCACTGGGATTACAGGAGTGCACCACCTTGCCCGGCTAGGCTTTCCTTCTCTTGTTTTCCAGGCTTAAGTTTACTGTTCTGAGTCTGCTTGTCACACTGGCTTCCAAAGTGCAGTGCTGGCACTTCTAGGACTCAACTCTGGCTCCAACTAGAACCCATGGCAACTCTTGAAGCATCCTGCCCCTCGAACCCTTTCTGAATCAGTTATGTCAGAATTTCCAGAGGTGGGACTTAGCAGTAGCATTAAACAAAACAAAACAAAACAAACAAATAAACCAACCTTTTCTGGGCAATGCAGCAAGGATTGAAAAGCCCAAGCCCAGCTTCTTTTTGAAACGATTTGAAAACTTCCCCTTCATCTTTAAAACATTACTTATTTTTCTTTTTCGTATCAACATTCACCTGATAATTTAATCCAGCTGCTGAGCCACTGAATCGCTGGTTGGAAGTGGTCAGTGCCGCTGAGAGTCGGCCAGGGAAGCTCTCAATCCACGCATCACTCTCTCTTCCATTCCACCCACATAGATGAGCTATATGCCTGCCAGGCCCTGTGTGAGGGGACGAGCACAGGGCTCTGAGCAAGAGAGGCAAGGGCCCTACTTTGTGGACCGCACATTCTAGCAGAGGAGGACAGAGAATAGAGGAGAAAGGAAAGGATAAGCAACTAGATGGAGAACTAGGGTGAAGTAGGGTAGTGTTGGGTGCCATTTCAAGGGTTAGTGGTCAGGGAGGGGCATTTAAGCTGAGAACTGAATGACAAGAGAGTCAGATGTGGAAGGATCTGGAAGAGAGCATTCCAGGCATAGAAGTACAAGTGCAAAGGCCAGATGCTGGGAATAAAAGTGGAGCATCAGAGCCACAGTCCGAAGGCCTCTATGGCCGAAGGGGGTGAGCAAAGGTTAAGGTATTAGATGGCGCCAAATGCACAGGCAGGGCCTGGAGTTTGTAGGACCAGTATCAAAGTCAAAATTTTGGATTTTATTCTAAATTGGAGGGTTTTTAAGTGGGAAGTAGTAAGATACACTGTGGATTTTAAAAAGATCTTTTCCAGAAGGGTAGATGGAACCCTGCCTTATCAGTAATTACATTAAATGGATTAAGCTCTCTAATTAAAGTATAGAGATTAACAGAATGAAATTTTTAAAGTGAGCCAACTATATTTGTTGGATATAAGAGATTCATGTTAGATTCCAAGATGCAAATAGGTTGAAAATCTATACAAGAACTTGTTGAGTATTCAAGAAAATAAAATAAAAGCAACTAAATTGGAAAGGCATAAGTAAAACTATTCACAAATGACATGATCTTACAGGTAGAAAATCCTAGAGAATCCACCAAAATCTATTAGAACTGATAAATGAGTTTAGCAAAATTTCAGGATATAAGATCAACATACAAAAATTATTGTATTTCCACAAATGGGCAAAGGAACTGAACAGACAGTTCTCAAATGGAGAGGCTTGTAAAGCCATGAAACACATTAAAAAATGCTCAATATCCCTAGCCATTAGGGAAATGGAAATCAAGATAATGCTGAAATTCCACCTTACTCCAGTAAGAACGGCCAAGATCTATAAAACAAATAACAACAAATGCTAGTGAGGCTGTGGAGAAAAAGGAACCCTCTTACACTGCTAGAAGAGGTGTAAATTGGTTCAACCACTTTGGAAATCAATATGGAAGTGCCTTAGAAAACTAAAAATAGATCTACCATATGACCCAGCTATAACACTATTGGGAATTTACCCAAAGGGAGATGAGTTATCATACCACAGAGACACCTGCATCTCCATGTTCAATGCAGCACTTTTCACAATAGCAAGGATATGGAATCAACCAAAGTGCCCGTCAACAGAAGAATGGATTAAAAAAAAATCATGGTACATATACACAATGGAATACTACTCAGCAATCAAAAAATGAAATAATGTCATTTGCAGCAAAATAGATGGAATTGGAGAAAATTATCTTAAGTGAACAAACATAGGCCCAAAAAGAGAAATAACACATGTTCTCACTCATATATGGGAGCTGAATCAAATTTAAAAGGAAAAAATCCTATACAGAAATTGGAACATAATAAAAAGCTAATGTAAACTTAGCGGAGAAGGGACAGTTCAAGGAGTGGAAAGAAGGAGGGAAGGATCTGGCAAAAGGAAGAGATGATGGGAGAAGACAGGAGGGAGAGGAGGGACAAGGAGGAGCAAGGAATGAGAGAGAGGTCAACCTCAAAGTAAACAGCCCAACTTTAATAGTTCAGGAAATAATTATGATAATACCAATAATACCAAAGGATGGTAATAATGCAAATGGGCTGGATTATTCATGTAATACTGCTGTCAATGTAAAAAGAGAGATCACTACAGAAAAAAAGTCTGGACTTAAATCATAATTGGGATGCAAGGGTATACAGGAAAATATTCCCACAGAAAGACATGCAAATAGAAGAGAGTCCATTAGTGGGGGGGGTGAGAGGGGGAGAGGAGGGGCACAAGAGGGTAAGGGGGAAGTTATGTGTGCAATGTACAATGAAACGCATATATGGAAATGTCACAATGAAATGCATGTCAGAATGAAACGCATTAAGTTGTACATTAAAAATTTCTAACAAAAAAAGAAAAAAATATATTGTATTTCTATACCCTAGCATGAACAAAGGAAATGAAGAGGTAGCTCAATGCATAATAGCATCAAAAAGAATAAAGGACTCGGGAATAAATTTTACTTAGGCAATGCAAGGCTCATACATGGAAAACTTCAAAACACTGCTGAAAAAAATTAAAGAAAACCTAAATAAATGCTAAGACATCCCACGCTAATGGATTGAAAGATTTAAAATTATTAAGAAGGAAACACTCCCCAAATTTGATCTACAAACTCAGTGCAACCCCTATAAAAATCCCAAAAGCCTTATTTTGCAGACAAAGAAAAACTGATCCTATAATTTATATAGAATCTCAAGCTTCTTTGAATGGGCAACACAATCTTGAAAAAGACAAACAAAGGTGGAAGATGGACATTTTTCAACTTTAATGAATATGAAGCTATAGTAACCATGAAAGTGCAGTGCTGGCATAAGGATAGACATACAGACTGATAGGATAGGATGGAGAGTCCTGAAATAAAATCACATGTTCAAGGTCAGTTGGGGTTTCAAGACTATTTGATGGGGAAAGAATATTCTTCTCAACAAATGGTGCTTGAACTAGATATCCACATTCAAAATAATTAATTAGTATCACTACCTCACACCTTGTACAAAAATTAACTTGAAATGAATGAAACACTCAAATAAAAGAATTAACACTATTAAACTCTTAGAAGAAAACATAAATATAAATCTTCATGATCTTGGGTGAGACAATGATTTCTTACCTATGAAATCTCAAGAAAAACAACCAAGGAAAAAACAGATAAATTAGACTTCATCAAAATTAAAAGTTTTCATGTTTCACAAGACACTATTGAGATAGTGAAAATAGGACTCAAAGAATGGGAGAAAATATTTGCAAATCATATATTCGATGAGGTTCTAGCATCCTGAATATATAAAAAACTTTTTCAACTCAACAATAAAAAGATAACTAATTCAATTAAAAAGGAGAAAAGTCTCTTGAGTAGACATTTCTCCAAAGAGGATATACAAGTGGCCAATAAGTACATGCAAAGATGCTCCACATTATTACTGATTAGTAGCTTGATAATTATTCTCATCAAAAGCATGAGATACCACCTTACACCTAGTAGGATGGGTATAATTAAAAAGGCAGATAAATAGCAAGTATTGGCAACAAAGTAGAGAAGTTGTAATCCTCATATATTGCTGGCGGGAATGTAATGTGGTGCAGCTACTGTGGAAAACTGTGTGGCAGTTCCTAAAATGTGAAGCATAAAGTTATCATATAACCTGCAATTCCGCTACTAGATGTATATCTAAGAGAAATGAAAACATGTTTGCAAAAAAATCTGTTACATGAATACTCATAGCAGCATAACTCTTACCAGTCAAAAGGTGGAAATAACTGATGAACAGACAAACACAATGTGTTATACTCATTCAAGGGAATATTATTCAGTCATAAAAAGAATAAAATCCTGCTACACAAGGAACTTTAAATATATGAAGCTAAACAAAAGAAGCCAGACATAAAAGGCCAAACATTATATGATTTCACTGATAGGAAGGGTCCAGAATAGGCAAATCCAGAGAGGCAAGTGGGTGGTTGTCAGGGGCCAGAGGGAAGGGAAAATGAGAGACAATGAGTAAAAGGAATAGGTCTCCTCTTGGGGGTAATAAAATTTTTCTAGAATTAGATAGTGGTGATGGATATACAACCTTATGAATGTGCTAAAACTCATGGAATTGGTTTTTTGTTTGTTTGTTTGTTTTGAGACAAGGTCTTGCTGTGTAGCCTGGGCTGGCCTAGTACTTTCTGCGCAGCCCAGGCTGACCTCAAACTGGTGTCAATCCTATGCTTCTGCCATCCAAGTGCTGGGGTTACAGGTGTATACCACTGCACTTGGCTTTTGGGAGGATACTTTTGTTGTTGTTGTTGCAGTATTTGGGGGTTGAATCTAGGGCCTCACCTGTGCTTTGAAGTGCTCTACCACTGAGCTGCACCCCAGCCCCTTTCTTATTTTTGATCTTGAGACAGGGTCTTGTTAAGTTATGTAGGCTGCCTCTGGCCTAGAACCTGTCATCTTCCTACCTCTGACTCCTGAGTTGCTGGAATTACAGGCATGAGCCACCATGCCTGGCTGGAAGAGCACCTTTTCAAAACTTTGAATTTTATGTCATGTTAAAGAAATCTCAACACCCCCCCAAACAAACTCCCAAACAACAACAACAACAACAACAAACCCTTCTGTCTACCGTGCTGAGAATAGCTTAGAAGGTGCAATGAATGGGAGGTGGGAGACTGCCTTGGGAAGCTGTGGTAACAGGAAATACCATCACTGTGACGGTTTGGATCTTAAATGTCCCCCAAAGGCCCATGTGCTAA
Source organism: Pedetes capensis (assembly GCA_007922755.1). NCBI lineage: Eukaryota > Metazoa > Chordata > Mammalia > Rodentia > Pedetidae > Pedetes > Pedetes capensis. Next base: position 27,807 of record VMDO01022916.1, read on the forward strand.
AGATTTATTCTCCAGCCTGTGGTGCTACTGGGAGATCGCAGAACCTTTAGAAGGTGGAGCCTAGTGGAAGGAAGTGAGGTTATTGGAGGTGTGCCCTTGGAGGGGATAGTGGGACTCCAAACTTTCCCCCTCCTTCCTCCCTGCCCCCTCTCTGCTTCCTGGTTGCCATGAGATGAACAGGTGTCTTCCATGTGCTCCTAGTATGATGTACTGTCTGCTATAGGCCGAAAGCAACAGTATCTGTTGAAGGACAATAGACTGAAACCTTTGGAACTGTGAGCCAAAATAAACCGTTTCTCCTTTTAGGTTGGTTTATCTCAGGTGTTTGCCATGGTGATGGAAAGCTAACTAACACAACTATCACCAACCCTGTGACTTAAAGGATAAAGATTCTTTGCTCAGCATCTAGTGGGGCATTGTGCACCAATGGAAATTTTACCTCCTGGCAACTCCACTCCAGGACGTCAGAGGATGAGAGATAATGGTAGTTTGGACCCAACAGCAGCAGAGATGGACAGAAGTGACGAGTTAGGATGTGGTTTGGCAGTCAAGTCTTAGGACTAGTACAAACTTCTCAGAGACTATCCCATAGATCTCTTAACCAGATTGCTCTAAGGCTGGATTCATTCAATTATTTGACTAATATTTATTGCCTGTGTCTTAAGTGCCAGAAACTTTCCAAGCTGACCCTGCAGTGGATAAAACACAACCCTTCCTTGCCTCAGTGAGCTCACCTTGTAGTGGATGGGCATTAGTTGTGCCAGCAACAAAAGACTGAATAGAATATACTACCATAGTCATTATGGCTGTCCAGTAATGCCTGGCCCTCTCTCTCGTCTGGGTGCATAATAGGATTGCTCTTCCCCACCCTATTGAATTCAGGCATGAACAGAGGACACACTTTGGCCAGTGAAATACAAGAGGAAGCCACATGTGATGCATTGTGGTAGAAGCTATAAAAGCTAGCACATGCCTTGCTGTCCACCCTTTCCCTTTGCCACAAAAACTGTCCCAGAAGGTGGACTGCTAGCTGTGTCCTGGAGGGACGACACTATGAGGGGAACCATTGGTGCTATGCTGACCTTTTACTGTTGCAATCCACTCAGGGCTTTTTTGTTACAGGACGAACCCTATCATACTCTGACTAATACATGCTCTCTCTCTTTTTTGCTCTCTGAGAGACATTAATCCAAACTCAACCCTGCAGCATAGTTCAGAAGATTAAGCCCAGTGCCTCAGTATAATAACCCAAACTTAGAACGGAGGCTCTGGAGGCACGTGTCATCAACAGGGGGCTGTAGTTCACAGCCTATTCTGTGTGTGTTTCTTGTATACATCTGACCACAGACATATCAGCAGCAAGCTGGACACATGGTCCTGATGGGTATGTCTAATCTTGCCCACCAGGCTGTGCAATCCTGAGAGAGCGGATGCAGAGCATGGCACACAGGGCATCCCATAATGCCACAGGATCACCCTAATGACATACCATCTACCAGAAGGCAGCTTGATTGGAATTTCCACACAAAAAATATGGAAGGTCGTCAGGGGGGGCCATAGCCTGTGCTTCCGCCAACATGGGTTGGGGAAAATACTAAAAATTTTAAGGCTCCTTTGCTCAAGAACTGGAATGGCTTTAACAAGACAAACACAGTGGTGGAAGATGCCAGCATCTCACACAATTTTCCAGGTCTTCTGGTCCACGGCTCTTGAGGATCTCTAGTGAGTAGCTCATGCCATTCCCTGGAGAGTGCCTGGATAGGGAGAGATGGAGAACTTTCTGCTTCAAGACTGTCCCAGAGCTGTAGCTGTGTCTATGCTTTGTGTCCTAAAGGGCCTCTAGCCTACTCTGGGTCACTCCAAAAGCCACAAGGGAAGCCCCCAAGGAAGATGAAAGAAACTGCAATCTCCCATGTATCTAAGAGGCCTTCCAACCTCACATGCTCCAGAAATGTGGTTGGGATTGCCAGAGCCTCAGGTCCGCACACAGAACCCAGATGCATCTGTGCCCATAGACGGCTGAGCTGAGCTGGAGCTGAGTTGGGATTCATGCCAGAAGGCAAGTGTCTGTGGACACCCTTAAAATGTCTCTCTGGCATATCATTCCAATTAAATCTCCCTTTGAGCTCTCATTTTAATAACTCAATCTGGACTTTACACCTTGCTTCCTCTCCCAAAAGGCCAGAGGCAGCACATAATAAAAGCCCAAACACAACCAGACAGTTAAAAATAAAGACGAATGATCAGAAGGTGAGATAATCCTCCAGGAACCTGAGATAAGATGGTTATTGCACCTGAGTGTTGAATTTGGCTCCAACTTCGTGGCAGCCAAGGTTAAAAAGAAAACAGCGTGGCTTATCCGTTAAGATTGCCTGATCGCAGTTCGCGGGCAAGCGCAGCTCATTTCCTGGCACTACATTCCATGGGATCTACCTCGCGGATCTTTATCTCAGGGGCACCAAGTCACAAGCAGAACCACAGTCCTTTACAAAGACACCAAATCACCCTTCAATTGCCAGCCTCAGCCCCAGAAGTGGACCCTTGACAGAAAGTGAGAGTGTTATATTAAATTAAATTGCAACTCGGCAGAGAGATTTCTTTGAGAAGCTGGCTTAATGGGCCTAGACAGATGGGTTGAATTTGGACATATGGAGGCATGGGGAGAGAGTTCTAGGTGGAGGGAACAATTTACTCAATAAATATTTACTGAATACTTGCTTTGAGCCAGGTCCTGGTGGTGGGTGGGTGCTGGGGACACGCAGATGGCTTCGGCCTCTGAGGAGGTCACAGACAAGCGGGGAGAGGTGCACAGAGAATTACATATTGTAACAAGGATGAGGGTGACCAGGGTGAGGTGGGAACGCAGGACAGGGTTGTCCAAGGCTGCCTGTGTGATTCCAAGCCTCCTGGAGAAAAGTCTTCTAAGCTGCCTCCTGAATATCAATTGGGAATTTTACATTTTACATGTTGGGGCGGGAAGGAGGACATTCTGCATAGAGGGGACAAAGGCATAGAGGAAGAGAGAGCCTGCGCATTGGAGAGGTACCAGTACCTCAGGGTGGCTGAATAGGCACAAGGAGGGAGGAAGCGGGTGCTGAGAGAGGGGGCGTGGAGGCGAACAGGCCAGATCATCAGACGCCTCCTTACTTGTGCTGAGGAGGACAGACTTCATCCTCCAGTGGCAGGAGAGGAAGAGGATGTGGTCAGAACTTCAGGTGGTGCTGCCCTCCTGGGGAGGCCTCAGCCAGGTTAACTGAGGAGTCTTTGACCAGAGACGCTTACTGAATCCCCATTCTGCCCTGTTCTGCCAGAGATGTGATCTGATTCTGGCTGAGGCCCCAGCATGGCCATCTAGGACACCAAAGATGACTGGGTGACAAAGACCTGTTCCACTCTCCAGGGATGTTAGCTTCAGCTGAGGACCCACAATTTGGAGTGTGACTTTAGCATCCAAAGCCTTGGGCCATCAGGCCACCTTTGAGCAGCCCAGCAAGCAGAAAAGGCCCCTGGCCCCTGGCTCTGTCCCATTCTGCTATCCCATTCAGCCAGGCCATCCTGCTATCTTTATTTCACAATGAGAAATATGAGGTGAGGTTTGACAGGCTCTGTGCAGATACCAGCTGTTTTCTGGAAGTGCCTACTTTAGGCTTGGGGTGTGTGTGTGCATGCCTGTGTGTGCGTGTGTGTGTGTGTGTGTGTGTGTGTGTATGTGTGTGTGCTTCCCTAGAGCAACTGTAGATGGGGGTAGAAGATAAGAGTTAAAATTATTTAAAACTCTATGGTTTGCCTCTTCCAATATCTGTTTCCATAGAAACATAACTGCTATGTATAAGACACTCCTTTCAAAGCCAAGTACAGTTCCATGATTCCAAATCCCTTGTTTGCTTCCATGAATAGAGAATGCTAAGATCATGGAATACAGAAGAAAGTTTGAAATTCCCCTGTGCACCAAGCCACCCTGAACTTGACTACTGCCAGAATGGCCAGTAAGACATTGAATTCAGAGCAAAGGGCATTCCTGATGTAGCTGCTTCGCAGCCTGTGGGGACCAGCCTTCCACCATTTCTGTAAGTACATGCCACGCACACGGCTCCCGTGGGGAACTGGGTCATGCATGACTCCCTCTCTTGCTGCAACTGACCTGGGAAGCAGATGGCGGAGACCTCAGGGAATGCAGGCTGCCTCAGGATGCTGCCACAGTGCCCCCTGTGGCTCGCCTAAGTGCTCGGCGTTCAGTGAGCTGGAGTTCGTGGCCATGTGTCTCCATGTGCAAACCATTTTTGGAATGGTCAGGTGGAGGCACAGATGATGGAGGCCTGTTACAGAAGGAAGTCTACGAACAAATAGGCAACCCTTCCACCTAGGGCCATAGGCTGTTTTCACATCATCAGTTTGTACTGAGTTTCTTGTGGGGGAAAATTATCTCCAGTTCTTTCCCTTAGAAGAAAAGCAATCCCATATGGGTGTGTGCATGAACATACATACATCAACACCATCAATTCTTGGTCCTAATCATATGGTTGTGAAAGCTGGACATTGAACAAGAGAGACAGAAAGAGAATTGATGCTTTTGAATTGTGGTGCTGGAGACGTCTATTGAATGTACCATGGACTGCCAAAAGAACCAACAAATCTGTCCTAGAAGAAGTACAACCAGAGTGCTCCTTGGAAGCAAAAATGGCCAAACTGCGTCTTACATATTTCGGACATGTAGTCAGGAGAGAACAATCCCTGGAGAAGGACATCATGTTTGGGAGAGTGGCAGGTCAATGCAAAAGAGGAAAACCCTCCACCAGATGGATTGACACAGTGTCTGCAACAATGGGCTTA
>VMDO01022917.1:0-32689 GCA_007922755.1 Pedetes capensis
GGTGGATAACATAGTGTTTGTAAGTCTCATCTGTAAAGAGGAGAAAAATAATAGTACCTGATCAGTAGGAATGTTAAGAAAATTAGGATATGTGACTCAAACAATGTGCTCAGTTCCATGAGTGCCTGACTTATAGGTAAAACTCAGTAGGTATTAGGGCTATAACTGCCTTAACACTTTTAGAAATAACCTCAACCAATAAGCTATTCTCCTTCCCCTTTTGAGGCAGTTTTCAATCATGTTGATGTCTTCTATGTTTGAATCAATTTGGGCTATTCAGCATGAATAATTTTAAAATTTCTTTTTCAATTTCACCAAAATGTACATTTTTGTAACACTATTTGAAAACATTATTTTAATACTTCAAGTGGGCAATAATCACAATGCACAATGAATCATTTAATCATTACTTTGTGATTCAACATTTAAGTTGTGCAATTGCTCACTGTTGTGGATCAATCTTAATAATAGTCCTTGTACACATATCCTTACCTGTATCTTTTTTTCCTTCCTTGGAATAAATTTTTACAAGGCGAATTATTGGGTTAGATCTTCTAGCACACATGAATTGCTTTCCAGAAAAGTTGATCTAAATTGTGAATCAAATAGTTGTTCTTGTCTCCCTACAAGCTTGCCAAAACTAAGTGTATTTTTGAAATCTCTTCCAGCTCAATAATATAAAAATGATATCACATTGATATTTTCATTTGAATTTGATTCCTAATATCAATATTCTTGTACATGTATTTGTCATTTGAATTATCTCCTTTGTGAATTAGTGGCAACTAGTGGGGATTTATGTCTTCCTTATTCTAATAGTTCCTTAAAAAATAAAACAATTCTAGAATTTGCCTTCAATTGATTTTATGATGTTTCTTAACATGTAGTTATCTTAATATCTAATGACACACAAAACGGAAACATTTCCTTGGGGTTTTTCAAAAAATTGGCTTGTTATTTTAATATCTCCTTTCATCCAGAGATCTTTGAGTTAAGTCTTCAATTGTTTCATTCACCTTTCTACATTTAATTTCTATTAAGAGGGAAATTTATTTTCATGGATTATGTAATATGAGGGTCTAACTTAATTTTTTCCTTTAGCCAACTCATTGTCCCACTCATTGATAAGTGCTTCTTTTCATTTATGAAAATAGATTCAGAATATAGAAATACATTTTATAATCATTTCTTCTTAATAAAAATGTAGTACATGTGCTATGATGTAAATTTGTTCCCCAAAATTCATATGTTGAAACTTTTAAAAATATTATTCCCAGTTTTCTGTAGCCCAGGCTAGCCTCCGAATAACTGATCTGCCTGCCTCAGCCTCCAGGGAGATAGTGTTACAGGAGTGAGCAGCCACAACTGGCCATACATTCAATCTAATGGCAAACTGATAGCATTAAGAGGTATGGCCTTTAGGAAGTGGTTAAGCCATGAAGGCAGAGCTCTCCAAATAAGTTTAGGACAAAAGGACTTGAAGGAGTGTGTCTTCTTGCTTCAGCCCTTCCAGCCTGTTGGAACACAGTATTCCTGTTCTTTTGGCCTTTTCCCCTCCTGCCAAATAAGGACACAGCACTCGTCCCCACCAGACTCATACAGCTCACACGTTGGTCTTACACTTCCTATCCTCTAGAACTGTCGGAAATAAAATTCAGTCCTTTATAAAGAATGCCATGTGTAGTATTTTGTTATAGCAGCACAGTCTAAAACAATATGTTAATCATAAAAGAATTTGCAGAAATAGATAAGAATAAATGATACAATAAAATTACTCATTACTTTATAAAACACAGGGATAATCTCTCTCATAATGCCGGTATACATTATTATTAAAAGAGATGTAACCATAGACATTCTGTTTACAACTACAACAGTATAGATATGTAACTGATTTACGTTTCCTAGAACAGATATTTACATTCCTTCTACTCTATTTCGGATATTTACCTCCACCCTAAAAACACAATGGTAAAGTTGATAGAGATTCTTTCATGTGATTTTTCAGTAAAAATTAATAATAAAAAGAAATTACATGAATCATTTTTATGAGTTTGCTGATTATTGGTGCCATGGAGGAAACGAAAATGCTTCAAGAGAATGAGAAAAAAGGATCTTAGATGTTCTGAGTATTTCGAGGAAGTGTCCTAAATTCAGAAAAATGGGCAAAGCTAGATGATTCCTTTTAGTCTGTGGTGGTTTCTCTAAACCATTAAGAAAAGTATATCTCACTGAACTTTTACCAGATATCTGGTATAGAGTACTGATCCCCTAGTTGTAATTTCAGATGCTTGTTGTAGTTAAGTTTTTCTTGCAGATATGCCCCCAAATCCAATTTCTACACTATTGCACTTGATAAACTACTTGGAAAAGCACTTGTTAGTAATCAGTTTACAAAGCAGAAAAAAAGAGTATCTGCTTCATAAAATATTTAAAGAAAGATTTTTCCTTAAAATATCTTGTATGGTTTCTAGAAGCACTTAAAATGCAATTTGATTTGTACAAATATCATTAACTTTCAGTCCCTTGCACCCAAATTTTTAACATAAAACATTGGCAAAAGTCCACATCAGATGTATGAAAAATAGTATTTATGCCGCTTTTATTTCCAACCACAATGTTTGGCTTTCTAAATTGTGATCTTGTTTTAAGGAATGCCAAATACCAGCCAAAGAACCTGCACAACCAGAATATTGATACGTCAGTAAAAATAAGAAATGTCTTTTAGCAATACGTGGCCAAGCTTTACATGGTAGTAGAAAAAGCAAAGTAAGTGTTCTGGCTTTGAGTCCCCACCTCCTTGCCTTGACACTTACTGGCTGAGTGACTTTAAGGAGGGTTTTTTTATTATTATTCCTATACAAATACTTCCTCTAAATTAAGATTATAGCCAATTCATACAAACATTTTGAATTTTACATAAGATTTGTGAATGTAGTTTCAAATGATTTCAGCACTTTGCACTTTTATGCTTATGATTTATAGAAATTTGTAATAGTTATGTACTATAAATTAAATGGTCACCAATTATTTGAGGATTGGAAGTGTTATCTTCAGTGAGTTGGAGAACTATAATCCCCAATCCAAGGCTTAATTTTGTATCCTATAAATGTCATCTAAGTTGCCTTTTGGTAAAATGTAATTGCTACTGAGAAGTATATGTGCAACCTTGGCTTGTCAATGATAGAAAGAGGACTGTGAATGATAATTCAACACAATAGGCATTTTTGTCCCCATGGTTCACAATTATGAAAACACCTGGCCAAAAAAAAAAAAAAGGAGAACTTCCTGCTTATTCATTCTAATAAGTCATGAGACTCAAGGGCCCTTCACGCATTTCAACCTTCATCTGAATGGTCTTCAAGTGACTACAGAGTCAAGCAAGAATGAACTCACTCAAAAAATACCTCTTACAATGACTGTTTCAAAAGAAACACTCCTTATAGTATGCACCCATGCTGCTTGACATTGGAACCATTTTATGTGTCTTATTAAAACCTTTTCTTTAGGATTTTCAAGATGATGATATGAATATGTTGGGAAACTGAGAGCAGTTTCAGTTAGATTAATATTTTTAAATTTCTATTAATCTAAAAAATTATTTTCTCTATGATGGTAAATATTATTACCATCATGGATCTCAGTGAAAATCCAGGGTCAAATATTTACATTGTTGTTATTTTGAGTAACTCAATGACAGAAAGAATGCCTCATGTTTATTAAAGTCTCAAATATGTTGAATCACATGAATAACACATCATGATGCTTTGTTATATATTTAATGTTTCTAGAATATGAGAACTTAAATCTGCATGACATACTATGCAGAGGTTAAAAACAGACTCATTATACAAAAAAGAATTGGTAGATAACCAACCATTCCAAGAGGTCGCATATGAAGAGGAGCCAGTGCTACTGAAGAAAGAAGTGGAAGCTGCCTTGAAAAAATTGGCAAAACACAAGGTTCCAGGAATTGATGGGATACCAACAGAGATGTTTCAACAAACAGATGCAGCACTGGAGGTGTTAACATGTTTATGACAACAGATTTGGAAAACAGCTACTTGGCCAACTGACTGGAAGAGATCCATATTTGTGCCTATTCCCCAAAAAAGGGGGCCCAACTGAGTGTGGAAACTATGGGACAATATCATTAATATCGCACACAAGCAAAATTCTACTAAAGATCATTCGAAAGCAACTGCAGCCGTATATAGACAGGGAATTACTGGAAAATCAAATGGGATTCAGAAGAGGGCAGAGAAGGATGGACATTATTGCTGCTGTCACGTGGATATTAGCAAAAAGCAGAGAATATCAAAAAGCTGTCTATCTATGTTTTATTGACTATGCAAAGGCATTTGACTGTGTAGATCATAACAAAGTATGGATAACACATTGAAAAATGGATTACCAGAGCACCTTATTGTACTCATGAGGAATCTGTACATGAACCAGGAGGCAGTTGTTCAAATAGAACAAGGAAATATTGCCTGGTTTAAAGTTGAGAGAGGTATATGTGAGGGCTTTATGCTTTCACCATATCTCTTCAGTTTATATGCTAAGCAAATAATCCAAGAAGTTGGACTTTATAAGGAAGAATGCAGCATCAGGATTGGAGGTAAACTCATTAACAATGTGTGTTATGCAGATGAAGAATTCTGCTTGCTGAAAATGAAGAATACTTAAAATATTTACTGATGAGGATCAAAGATCATAGCAATCAATATGGATTGCGACTGAACATCAACAAAACAAAAATCCCTACAACTGGGTCAGTATGATACCTCACAATAAATGGAGAAAAGATTGAGGTCGTCCATGATTTTGCTTTGCTTAACTCTATAATCAACTCCTGTAGAAGCAGCAGTCAAGAAATAAAAAGATGCATTGCTTTCAGAAAAGCTGTTGCAAAAGATCTCTTTAGAGTATTGCAAAATAAAGATGTCACATTGAAGATGATGGTGTGCCTGACTCAGGCCATGGTATTTTCAGTTGCATCATATGGTTGTGAAAGCTGTGCATTGAATAAGGGTAACAGGAAAAGAATTGATGCTTTTGAATTATGGTGCTGGAGACAACTATTGAGTATACCATGGACTACCAAAGGAACCAACAGATCTGTCCTAGAAGAAGTGCAACCAGAGTGCTTTTTGGAAATAAGATTGGCTAGATGGCATCTTATATATTTCAGACATGTAGTCAAGAGAGACCAATCCCTGGAGAAAGGCATCATGTTTGGGAGAGTGGCAGGTCAGCAAAAAAAGGAAAACCCTCCAATAGATGGATTGACACAATGTATGCAACAATGTCCTTAAACATAAATAAAATCACGTGCATGGCACAGAATCGGGAAATGTTTCTATCTGCTGTACAGAGGGTCTCCATGAATCAGACTCAACTCCATGACACCTAACAACAGCAACAACAGGTATAAGATAAAGAACTAACCTGTCAAAAACACTTTTATGTCCAGTCTTATGCAGGTTTTCTCAAAATGTTAATCAGAGACATTGTTTTGAGCTATTACTGCATGTCATACATTGTTCTGAGTTCTTTCATATGTCAGTTCCTGGAGCCTCTGTTTCACCAATTCATTCAAGGCAGCTTCCACTTCAGTACCATTTGTTCCTGACCATATGAAACCTCTTGAAATGGGTGGTCATGTCGTGGAGCTTCAGGTTTACTCATGTGAGGAGGAATGGGAGACAGAGTGATGGCCTGAGTATAAAGACCCAGCTTCTAATTGTAGATCTAAAGGTTGTAGAAGGACGCCAGGCTCCAAGGCAGTGGCACACCAAACCGCCAGCTCACTTTATTCATGTGGGCTTGCACCTAGACACAGTTCCTCCAAATCATCCTAGATCCTCTCCTTGATCTCAGTGTCCTGAGACAAGTTCATGTGTAGATCCATGGCAAGGGTTACCAACATTTTCAGCAGCTCAGTTTCAGCTTTGAGATTGAATAGTGTAAGAGACAGACATGTGGTATACTTTGTCATTGCTGATTCCAGTTAGTCCTTATTCTCAAGTGTTTTGGCCCCACTACAAAGTGAAATATCTACAGTGACTTAGGACTTAATTCTAGATCAAAGGGCAGCAACTTGCAAAGATAGGTCCCCCAGCTCACAAAGCCACATAAATTCTAATCCCTATATTCAGTCTCAGTCTATATCACTCATACTGATTCTGTATCTCTGACTGGAACCTAAGCAATACTTTAATAGAATATGTGGTATGTTGTTGTTGTTGTTAGGTGCCATCATGTCAGTATCCGACTCATAGAGACACTCATAGGGTTTTCAACGGCTGAGTGCTTCGGGATTGCCTTGGGAGTGGATTGCCAGGTCCTTCTCCCATTTTTGCTGTGCTGGGAATTGAACTCAGGACCTCAGAGACTGCAGTGCAGCGCTCTAACAACTGAGCTAAATCCCAGTCATTCAATATAATTTTATTCAGAAATAAAAGGAGTATTTTAAATAAATCATCTTAGAAAAGAAAAAAGGGAAATTACTCTATAAGCAGACACTGAGCAAATAAAAATATATTCCAAATAGAACTTACTATTCCAGAAACATACAAATGGGAACAGTACTGAGCAAGGGCTTGTGTGGCCCTGTTGAGATTCTATAGTTCCTTGTGGTGCCTGGCAATGTGGGCTCTAGAGTCATCATCCTTGGAGTTGAATCTTGGCTGTGCCCTTTAACCAACTATGCAGCCTTGAGAAAATTAGATAATCTCTGTGTGCAAATGAGACTTATCTCCTCAGTCCTCAAATACCTTTAATTGTTAAATGAAGTTAATACAACATAAATGCTTAGAACAATATTTGGCATACATTAAGTGTTTCATAATATTAGCCTGATCTCTCTTGTTTTTTAACTCTGAGTCTAATTGACACAAGTTTGCTTGGGTTACCAAATCTAATTAAAATATTATTATTTTAACAACAGTGAGAAGGGATTCCTCAGGGGTACTCTATTATTTTATATACTTTAGTAGAAATAACAGAAAAAGAAACTTCTGAAATGTATGTGAAATTTAAATCCTCTCTTTTGAAAGATGCAGGTACTCCTAATTTAATTTTATTCTAGACTTTCAAAAGAGATGTGAGTGTCTTAAAATGCAAATAATTTAATTAAATAAATTATAAAATACAAAAACAAAATAGATGTGGAAAAAGAAGGGTTTTGACTTGTTTCATGTAGGCAAAAATTGTGTTTTTGAAAATAGTAGGAACTAGTGTGATATAGGAAAATATCTTATGTTGAAGAAGCTTAGGGTAAATAAGACACAAAATGCACCATTTGTTTAGCAAATGTATAATGAATCCTATTATCAACCTGAAGGAGACATTTCTCCCTCTGTCTGCATGAAGAGATTACATAAAATAATAATATTGCAATGTCATAAAATAAACATAAACATGATCACAGGTTCTATAATGCTATTTCTTATAACATGGATCAGGCAAATGACAATGTTCTTAAATAGAATTCCTGGGGGTCAATTTCAAGAGGACAGTAATAATGGAACCCAGATCCATGATTCATTTATTGTATTATACAATTTAGGATACATGGGTTGAAAATCTAAAGGAATAGATGGGGTTTTTGTTATTAGGTGCTCTTAAGTCAGATCTGACTCAAAGAGCCCCATTTACAACAGAACAAAACACTCCCCAACATTTAGCCTGCCTGGAAATATTGTCAGGTGCTTCTTTGCTATTCATAGGGTTTTCAATGGCAGATTGTTTCAGGAATGAGCCACCAGGTCCTTCTCCCAAGGATACAGCACCCGGTATTCCCAGGTAGTCTCCCACCCAAGGACTAACCAGGCTGGACCCTGCTTAGCTTCTGAGATCTGATGAGATCAGGCACCAGGTTGAGATGGCTGTTGATGAAGGAATTCATAGAGTTAAAAAATGCCTCCTTATTTAGAAATGGAATCCTTGTAGATGCAGCTAAGAATTGTGGGGAACTAGTCCAATATGACTGGTAATTATATAAAGCAAGACAATTCAGACAGAGGCACAAATACAGAGAGAACGGCAAGGGACATCAAGATGGCCAAGTATAATCCAAAGAGAAAGGCCTGTATGAGATCAACCCCTGAAAGCCCTTACAAGTTAGCCCTGCCAACACCTTGATTTCTAGCCTCAGAAGCACTCAGACAATAAATTTCCACTGACTATGCCACCCAGTTTGTGGCACTTTATTATAAAAGTTCTAAAAAGCTAAGTATTTTAAAGTATTCCTGGCCTTATATTCAAGGCAGGTCATTATTTTTTATATCCTTCCTCTTAGGCTCTTTTATTTTATGTATAGCTAGTTTGTATTTTTATTTGTTGTAATTGTTTATACAGTTTCAGTATATCTAATCTAACTGAATTTTTTCTTCATTTTTTCCCTCTGGGATTTGCTTCGCTATTTCCTGATTCTTGTATTCTCTTAACATCCCATTTTTTTATATTTTAATATTTCATTAAAATTTATCTTTTGGCTTTCAAGTTATATGTCCTCATATTATTAAATTAGTGGTTTCAATATGCAATTTAATTACCCACAGTCTCTTTTGTCATTGATAGGTGCCATTGAGTCAGATCAGAATCATAACAATCCTATATACAAGAAAAAGAAACACTTCCCAATTCTGTGCCAGGCACAAGATGATTTTCATGTTTAAGCCCATTGTTGCAGACACTGTGCCAATCCATCTAGCTCAGAGTGTTCCTTTTTTCATTGACCCACCACTCTCCCCTTCTCTAGGGATTGGTTCCTCCTGACAATATGTCCAAAATATATAAGATGCAATCCAGCCATCCTAGCTTCCAAGGAGCACTGTGGTTCTACTTCTCCTAGTACAGATCTGCTGGTAATTTGGGCAGTCCATGGTATATTCACTATTCATCTCCAACACCATAATTCAAAAGCATCAATTCTTCTTGTCTCCCTTATTGAATGGTCAGCTTTCACAAGCATATGATGTGGTGGAAAATACCATGGCATGAGTCAAGTGCACCTTAGTCTTCAATGTGACATATTTACATTTCAACACTTTAAGGAGTTCTTGTCAAACAGCTTTTCCCAGTGCACTATGTCTTTTGATTTCTTGAAGGCTATTTCCAAGAGTGTTATTATAGAATCAGTAAAGCAAAATCCTGAACAATCTCAATCTTTTCTCCTTTTATCATGAAGTTTCATACTGACCTAATTGTAAGGATTTTTGTTTTGTTGATAGTGAGGCAAATCCATACTGAAGGCTGTGTTCTCTGATCTTCTCCAGTAAATGTTTCAAATTCTCTTCACTTTCAACAGAGTTGTGTCATCTGCGTAACTCAGGTTGTTAATGAGTCTTCTTCCAAACATGATGCCATGGTCTTCTTCATAGAGGCCAGCTTCTCAGATTATTTGCTCAGCATAGAGATTGAAGAGGTACAGTGAAAGGATATAGCCCTGATACATATCTTTCTTGACTTTAAACAGTGTTTCTTTGTTCTGTTTGAACAAATGCCCCCTGGTCCATGTATGGATTTTTCATGAGCACAATTAAGTGCTCTGGCACTCCCATTCTTCACAATCTTATCCATAATAAGTTACGATCCACATAGTGAAATGCATTTTTATACTGAATAATACATAAGTAGTCATGTTTCTGGTATTGTCTGCTTTTGGCTAATATCCATCTAACATCAGCAAAGACATCCTCATTTCTACACCCTCTTCTGAATCCAGCTTGATTATCTGGCAGTTTCCTGTCTACATACTGCTTACGTTACTTTTGAATGATCTATGATCTTTTGCAAAATTTTACACATGCATTATATTAATGATATTATTTGCTATTTTCCATACTCAGTTGGATCTGATTTCTTGGGAATAGGCACAACATGGATTTCTCCCAGTTAGTTAGTTGGCCTGGTAGCTGTTTTCCAAGTCTCTTGGTATAAACAGTGAGCACCTTCAGGGCTACATCGGTTTGTTGAAACATTTCTGTTGGTATTCCATCAATTCCTGGAGCCTGTGTATTGCCAATTCCTTCAAGGCAGCTTCCACTTCATCCTTCATTACTACTGGTTCCTGATCATATTCAGCCTCTTGAAATGGTTTGTCACCCACCAATTCTTTTTGGTATAATAACTCTGTATTCCTTCCATCTTCTTTTGATGTTTCCTGCATCACTTAATATTTTCCCTGTAAAATCGTACACCATTGCCACTAGAGGCTTTATATTTTTCTTTAATTCTTTAAACTTGAGAAAAAAGAGTATATTCTCTTTTGATTTTCTATCTCTAGTTCTTTGCACATGTCATTATAATATTTGATTTTTTTCTTCTTGAGCTGCCTTCTGGAATCTTTAGTTCCTCAACTTCATCATGTCTTCCTTTCACTGTAGATGATCATCATTCAGGGGCAAGTTTCAGAGTCTCTTTTGACACGGAATTTGGTCTTTTCCTTTTGTGTGTGTGTGTGTGTTTGTTTTTCTCTTTTTAATAGTCTTTTTCTTTCTTCATGAATGATGTCTTAGATGTCATGCCACAACTCATCTGGTCTTTGATCATTTGTGTCTAATGCATCAAACCTGTTAAGTGGTCTCTGGATTCAGGTGGGATATTCTCAAGGCCAATCCTCAGCTTTTGTTCACTTACTCTAGTTTTCTTTAAAATAATTCTAAGTAGACTGTGGATCCCCCATGTGTCTATCAGTTTGCTGTACTTCTTTCTTTAGTTTCTGTTTGAACCTGCATATGAACAGTTGATGGTCTGATGCACAATCAATACTTGATTTTGTTTTGACTTTAGATAATGGAATTTTCCATCCTCCCTTTCCACACATATAGACAATTTGGTTCTATATTCCATCAGATGAATTCTGTGTGTATAGTCATTGTTTATGTTGGTAAAAAATGTATTTGTAATGAATTCTATCATGTGATCTCCCATATTGTTTCTGTCACCATGTTCATATTTTCTATCTACTGACCCTTCTTTGTTTCCAACTTTTTCATTTCAGTTACCAGTAATTGTCAGTACATCCTGACTGCATGTTTGATGAATTTCAGAGGAGAATCCAGTAAAAATCTTCCCCGCCTTCATTTGTGGCCTTGGTGGTGAGTGGTTAAGTTTGAATTATAGCCACATCAACTGGTCTTCCTTGTAGGTGTAAGGATATTATTCTATCACAGATCATACTGTCCTTCAGGACAGATCTTGTGAAGTCTTTTTTGGTGGTGAATGCAACCCCATTTCTCTGTAAGCTGTCATTCTCAGCAGAGTAGACCATATGCTTATCTGATTCATAATGGCACATGACAGTCCATTTTACCTCACTGATGCCTATGTCAGTGTTTATGTGCCCCCTCTTCCTTTTGACAATTTTTAATTTTCCTCAATTCATATTCCATACATTCCATGTTGCAATTATTAGCAGATGCTTCCTTTTTTTCTTCTCATTTTGAGTCATACTACATCAGCAAATGGAGGTCCTTGGGACTTTACTTCCTTCCCATGATTAAGGTAGACTCTACTTTGAAGAGGCAACTCTTCCCCAGTCGTCTTTTGACTGACTCATTTTCTGGCACAACATCTGACACTATTTTTCTGACATTCGTAGGGTTTTCAATGGTTAATTGTTTGGGAAGGGAGTCAGCCATATCCTGTAACCTAGTCTGTGTCAGTCTGGAAGCTCAACTCAAACCTGTCCACCATGGGTTACCCTGCTTGTGTCTGTAACACCGATGGCACAGCCTTTATCATCACAGCAACTAGCAAGGCCTCAAAGTACAGCAAACTGATAGACACATGGGGGATCCACAGTCTACTTAGAATTATTTTTGCACCACTTCACACAAAAGATAGGAAAGACTACACACATATTTGTCACTTTACATCTCGCTCTGATTTTTGTCATAGGTATCCTGAATCACATATACTTTCATGGGCAATTCATACCAGAAAATTGTTATCATTTTCACTGAGATATCTATTTTATTGTTGTTGTTGTTGTTGGCAGTACTGAAAAGTTGAACCCAATGCTTTGCTCATGCTAGGCAAGCTCTCTGCCACTGAGCTGCATCCCCAGCCATTTCTTATTTTTTATTTTGAGATCAGGTCACCCTAAGTTGAACAGGCTGCCACCAGCCTTGAATTGCCATCCTCCTGCCTTAGTTCCTGAGTCACGGGAATTATAGGAATGTGCTACTGTGCCCCATCACTTAGGCATCATTTAAATACGAAGAAAAAATAGTCTTTTTTTTTTATCAACCCAAGTGTTTCCATTTCTACTACTCTTCTTAACTGATGGTCCATGTTTCCTTTCATCATCACTGTCCTTCAAGCTGAACAAGTTCCTTTAGTGTATCTTGTAGAGCAGACCTGCTCACAACGCTTACCTTTATTTTCCTTTATCTGAAAATGTATTTATTGTGCTTTTATCCCTGAAGAATATCCTTTTTTCATCTAGAATTTCAGGCTGAATAATTTTTTTCCCAGCACTTTGAAAATAGGATCCATTGGCTTCTGGCCTCTAGACTCTCTCTCTCCTTCATGGGAGTTCTCTTTTTTTATTTTTTATTTTATTTTATTTTTTGTGTGGTACTGGGGGTTGAACCCATGGCCTCACTCTTGCATGCTTTGCAAGTGCTGGACCACTGAGCGGCACCCCCAACCCATTTTCTTACTTTTTTTGGGGACAGGGTCTCTCAAAATTATACAGACTGCCTCTGGTCTCAAACTTGCTATCCTCCTGCCTTTGCCTCCCAAGGAAATACATTTATCACAAATTTTAACTATTTCTCTTAGCTTGACTTTCAAGAAAGTGTTTTCTTATTTCTTTCCTTTATTTATTTGTTTGTTCATGATGATTTCCTGACAAGATGTTTTCCATGTTCATAAAGCTTCCTTTATTCAGCCAATTGAATGACCATAAGTCATCTATGGGATGCATCGTGTAACAAAATCTTCTCTTCATTGAACCCTGCCCGAACCCCTAGCCTGTGGCATCCTGACATAGAATAAAGTTATTAGGAATTTAAAATACTCAGTTTTGCAGTATTGTGTTACTGATGGTAAGCCTAAAAGGCTAGGATTGGATTTGAGTAAGAAGAGGGTAGAAGAGACTAGAAAGCAGAATAGAGCACTTTTTTATTATTATTTTAGCAGAAGACTGGTATCCTTAGAATCATAACGGGGATTCTTCACTGTTCTTTTAACATTCACACCTAGGTTCTACCCTGAAGTGTCTTATTTAATTGGTAAGGAGTGTAGCATGGCTATTGAGATTTTTAAAAGTGTTTAAGGTGATTTTGCTAATAAGCAGGAGTTTTCAACAACTGGTAAAGAGTATATTCATTCTTCACATTTGAAGAGAAATGGAAAGGTATATTTTACTGTTTTATTTTAAGAATCAGAGAAGATAGATTCAACAATGTTTTGGAAAAACTTAAATGTAACTCAATATATTTAAAAATCACTAGGAAAAAGACAAAGAAAGCATGCCTGTTATAGAAAATTGTAGAAAAATATAAAGAGAAACACATAAATAGATAACTAATCCAAAGTAACAAGAGAAGGATGTGGTAATCCACTCCCAAAGCAATCCTGAAATAATTAGCCATTGAAAGCCATATAAGGGTCACTATGTGTCAGAGCCAACTCAATGGCATTTAACAACAACACATCTAAAATAAAATATATCAGTTAAAACAAAAAATTATTTGCTACCATGCTAATTAAATGACAAAGACTCTCATAATAAATGACAAAAAACTCAAAATACAGCAAAGAAAAAAGCAACACATATTTTTCTTAAGCAGAGAGATAAAAAGAAAATACATCATTATTAATTTTTATGAATCTACAAAATTCATGCAATTGCAGAATTGTATGCTTTATAATATACACTTTAAAAACCAATGAGATCTTGCTCTCCAAATAGTAAAGAAAAAACAAATAGCCCCTTAAATAATATCTTTGACTTTTTCTTAAAAAATAGACAAAAATTAAAAAGTGAACAACTTGAATAGCTGAGTTTTACATTTAAATTAATATCTAATACATCAAACTGTATAGCTAAATGATTTTAACTTGCTCTATAAATGTCAAATCAGATACACTGAGTCATCTTTTAAATTTTATTCCACATTCTACCAACAAATAAATACTGTATCTACTTATTCACACTTCAGTTTTGATCTACTATGTGTCCACCCCACAGTTAGCCTGCCTCAAATATTTTCTTGTTGTTATTGTTTTTCCTTCTTTCTAGGCTGTCATTGGTTTCCCCTTGACACCCTCCACATTAGAGCCAAAGTGATGTTTTAGAAGAGCAAGCTCAGTGTTCCCACTTCATTGTCATATTTCTGTGATGCAGTAAAAGACAGAACCATATTATACATATTTTTTCTTTATGTTTTTCTTCAAGTGAAAACAAAATTCCTGATGGATTTTCACCAAATTTCCAAAATGTTTTTGATGCTCAGCAGCACTTGAAAAATATCTTAGTAAGATACATAAACTTCACTATGGGTAAGCCCCTGAGGGTACCTTAAATAAATAAATAATCATTATCCACAGCAGCCTGGAGCATCTTTTTGCTATTGAGTGATGGTGTATATTGGCTTGTGGCTACACAACACTAGTATCTGAAGCTGTAGTTTTGTATTTTTTTTTTTCAGTACTGGGGTATTGAACTCAGGGACTCGTGCTTGCATGCTTTTGCAAGTGCTGGACCACTAAGCTGCACCCCTAGCCCTTTTTTTTTTACATTTTTTGAGACAGGGTCTCACTAAATTGTGCAGACTGCCTCTGGTCTCGAACTTGCGATCCTCCTGCCTCCATCTCCAGAGCCACTGTGATTATAGGGGTTCGCCACCGCGCCTAGCTTGAAGCTGTAGCTTTATAATTCTAATCAGCAGCATTGTGTATCTGCAAATATAACTTTAAAGATTAGAAAAAATTCTGAAAATATCTTCTATCCAAAAAAGTTGCATAAACAATAACGTTTGATTTTAGTGCTTATTCATAGTACACACACACACACACACACACACACGCACACGCACACACACACAAACACACAGTATATTAAATGTTCCAGAAACCATGCTGCAATGAACATGAGAGATTAATTCTTGTCCTCATGGTATATGCAATCTACAGAGAGGTTAATAATAAGCAAATAGTCTACAGCCATACCACCCTGGCATCCAATCTCCTCAAACCTCAGAAGCTAAGCAAGGGTGGGCCTGGTTAGTCTTTGGATGTGAGACCTCCTGGGAACACCAGTGCTGTAGGCTTGGGAGAAGGACCTGGCAGCCCACTCCCAAAACAATCAGCCATAGAAAATCCTGTGAATAGCGAAGAAGCACTGACGTAGTGCCAGGCACACACATAGTATTGCCGTGAGTCAAACTCAACATGACAGCACCAAACAACAAGTCTAAATACAATTAGGAAATTACAACCTCTGGAAAGCATCCTTTTTTACTTAAATCCTAATTCTCAGCTATATTCTGTGTTAATGTAGTTGCTGCATAGGAAACCTTTAGTATTATTGTATTTACTGATGACACTCATATGGGGCCAAAGGATTCTGGGATTTCACAGAAAGAGCAATGAATTTCTCCTTCTTCAGCGTTATTGTAACTGGTACGTCTCCACGTTTGATCCTGCACTGATACCTGTCATGGTGCCATTACAACAAAAAGAATACTAAGAGTTACATTAAGAATAAAGCAAATTTCTTTCAAACTTTTACCATAGGAAGTTGCACAGAAGCTTAGAACTAGAAGAGACATACGCAAATTACTTTTTCTCTTCTTTCTTGAAGCAAATAAATCTCAAAAGGGTACAGTAGCTTGTCTAAGGTCATTTAAGGTCTATTGATGCCATTAATCAAAATGAAATTCAGAGCCAGGTGCCATGGTGCATGCCTGTGATTCCAGTCACTTGGGAGGCTGAGGCAGGATTGCAAGTTCAAGGCCATAAGCAGCAACTTAGTGATACCCTGTCTCAAAATGAAAAATAAAAAAGGTGGCTGAGGGTGTACGTTAGTGGTAGAGCACTTACCTGGAAGGAGCAAGGATCTGGGCTCAACACTCCAAAACTGTGAAATAAAAATAAGTATCAGATAACATTACCTTTGTTGTTGTTGTTGTTGTCAGGTGCCATTGAGTCAGTATCCGACTCATAGCAACCCTACATACAACAAGGGAAATACTATTGTCAGTGCTTCTCTGCTGTTCATAGGCTTTCAATGGCGGGTTGATTTTTGGGAGTGGGTTGCCAGGTCCTTCTCCCAAGCCTACAGCACCTGGTGTTCCTAGATGGTCTCCCATCCAAGTACTAACCAGGCCCAATCCTCCTTAGCTTCTGAGATCTGAAAGTATCTGATGTTACAAGGCTATGGCTGCAGGCATAACATTACCTTTAGAGGACAAGAAAGCAACAATGAGATAACTACTTTTCACATCTCACCAGGTGTGGTGCATACTCTTGTAATCCCAATAATTTGGGAGGCAGAAGCCAAAGGATAGCGAATTTAAGGTCAGAGACAGCCTGCACAACCTAGCGAGATCTTGTTTGAAACTTTGAAAATAAAAAATAAAATAAAAAAGGGCAGTGTCTGATGTGCTTCTCAATGGTAGAGGCTTTGCCTAGTATGTTCAAGCCTTGGGTTCAACTTCTAAGTAACACAAAACAAAATTCTCTAAACTATTTTTTTATACTGGGGGTTTGAACCCCAGGCCTTCCACATGCTAGGTAAGTGATTTAACACTGAGCTGCACTCTCAGTCCTTTTTAATTTTTTTTAGATATGGTCTCACTAAATTATGCAGGCTGCCTCTGTCCTTGAACTGCTGATCCTCCTGCCTCAGCCTCCCTAGTCACTGGGTTTGCAGATATACCCCAGGATGTCCCACTCTAAATTAGTCTCAACTCCATTAGTCCATTGATTCCCTTAGCAAATATTTACTGAGTATCTACCAATCAAGATTCTAGAAAGACAGTAATTTGAATGAGATCGATTCTACGCCTTTAAGGAGATTATAATGCAGTGGAAATGATAAAACAAGCAAGCCAACCACTTCCACAGACTGCCAATTGAGTAATAAACTCAGAGCTTCTCTCCACATAAACTTGGGCTCTTTTTTACTCAGTATGGGTATAAACTTAAAAAGATATATAAACGTGCTTACAATAGGTAATGATAAAATGTTTCTTAAAGTTATTAATTGCTGTAACATCATTAAAATATACAAGATAATACATCAAAGAAGTAGGTACCTATACATTTTGGGTGAAATGCGGATTAGAACTTCCTCTCCAGATAATTAAGCAGGATGATATATAATCTAAGTGATGTAGAACACTTCCCTGCCTTTGGGGCAGCCATTTCTCTTCAGATTGGAGGCGCCAAGTCCCAGCCTTTATTGTTTACTGATTCAGCTGATGGACAGGGCCTGAGCTCCCAAATGCACTGATTGCTATTTGCTTCTAGAAATAAATGTGGCTTAACTGGGATTTACTTATTGATTAGTTGGAATGGCTCAGACTGCCAATGAGGACTGCAGGAAGAAACTAACTACACCGGCTTTCAGAGAAGCAAACTTTTCAAATGCCCTCTAGCAGTGCTCATTCTAAAATAAATCCTCCAATTCCAGAAATGTCTTGGGATGTCCCATTCATTTTTATTTAAGCAAGACTATAAAGTTGTGACAGGAAGAGAACAAATATGACTTGATACAAAACAAATGCATTCAGCAAACCGACTTTCACAACTCTGGAAGCAGGGGAGGACGCTCCTGCGGATGGTAAATTGGCTGACGTATGTATAAACTGACAAGGGTGCCGACCTCCCATGATTACACAGAATTATTCTCTCTCTAATGAAGGTTTCCCATCCAAGAACTTCACTTTATATTATTTGCTGTAGGACTACTGTCAGCTCCAGGGCAGGACTATTTCACAGACTGCAGTGAGCCGCTTCAGCTCAGCAGCTTCCAAAACTGGAAGATAAAAGTGAGGAATGACTGTGCCTGTTCAGGGGAAGAGCTGCGGGTTAACCCAAGAAAAGAGCCATCTAATGCAGGGAAATTTTACAGCTATGTCTCCATTTTAGATGCTGCTAAGAGGGCCGCAGATAAAATAATAAGAATAATACACTATTTTGAGAGGTTTTTATTAACCATGAAAAGCTTTCTATCAATTGCTTCTGATTCCTACTCAAATCAACAATGGGTGATTGATATGACTCTTCTCACTTCGGACATGAGAACTTGAAGCTCAAAGAAGCTCAATGACTAATGTGCAGCTGACAGGTGTTACATTCTGGGTATAAATATACCCTTTCTCATTTCAAGGTAAGCATGCTTCCTTCAAACATCTTATCATAAATATCACTCTGATCTTGATACATACCAAGTTTAGGGTAGTAATTTTCTCTGAGGAGGAGAATAGAGGAAGTTTAAACTACAATCTATCTAGAATGTTTTATTTCTTAAAATATAAAAATATAAAATGAATATTGTTGTTGTCAGGTGGCATCAAGTCGGTGTCCGACTCATAGTGAACCTATGTACAATAGGCAAGACACTATTGTCAGTGCTTCTTTGGTATTCGTAAGCTTTTCAATGGCTGATTGTTTTTTGGGAGTGAGTTGCTTGGTCCTTCTCCCAAGCCTATAGCTTGGTGTTCCCAGACGGTCTCCCAGCCAAGTACTAAGCAGGCTAGACCCTGCTTAGTTTACGAGATCTGATAGGATTAGATGCTACAATGGTATGGCTGCAGGCAAAATAAATATGGCAAAATGCTAATATTAAAACTGGTTTTTGTTGTATTGCTTACTATAGTTTTCTGTAGTTTGGAAGTATTTTGTTAGAAAAACTCATTCCCACTAATACACGGCAAAGATGCACTTCTTCACCAATGGAATTATGTCAGGAAACTAAAACATTACTCATGAAATGGAAATAGAATGGCTCTGATAGGAAATAAAACATCTTCTATACTGTTCCTGTCTGCAGGCTTAGGCCTGTGGCATCTGATATCTTCAGATCTTGGGAACTAAGCAGGGTCGGGCCTGGTTAATACTTGGATGTGAGACCACCTGGGAACACCAGTGCTGTAGGCTTGGGAGAAGGACTGGCAACCCACTCCCAAAAATGAATCCACCACTGAAAACCCTATGAACAGCAGAGAAGCACTGACAATAGTGTTTTGCCCGTTGTACATAGGGTTGCTATGAGTCAGATACCTACTCCATGGCCCCTAACAACAACAACATTTTCCCTGGTATAATTTCAGTGTCAGGTATAAATTTATTTATATGCTGAATACAAAGACTGAAGTTTTGTTCTCAGACTCCAGGCCCATGAGCTGTAACTACCTATTGGTACTTTCCATTTCCTGCCAGTAACAAATAGATCTACTATCATCATTACTATTATGTGTTTTCTCCCTTTATTATAAATGTTAGTGAGATACAGGATAATAAGGCTTTTTTCTATTTCCATTGTGCAACTATTACATCACTTTTGGTTACGTGTTCATAAATTTAGATAGTATATAGAACCCTTTGAGTAATATGTAGTAAAACTCAGGCCAGGTGTGGTGGCTCACGCCTGTAATCCCAGTGGCTCCAGAACCAGAGGCAGGAGGATCGCAAGTTCAAGACCAGAGGCAGTCTGTATAATTTGGCAATAGCCTGTCTCAAAAAAGCAAAAAAAAAAAAAAAAATGAGCTGGGGGTGCAGCTCAGTGGTCCAGCACTCACAAAGCATGCAAGTGTGAAGCCCTGGGGGTTCAACCCACAGTACCACAAAATAACAACAACAACAACAAAAATATGTAGTAAAACTCATATGCAATATGGGTTATATTCCCCCATTTTTCCCATGTATGCTTAAAGTTGCATCACTTAAATTGAAATTATGTTCTCCCCCTTTACCTCTCTACATTGTTTTTACTCCGTGTCCACTTTCTCATCCATCACTCCTCCTGCTAGTCGCCCTCCCTTCCTCCTTCTTTCTACTCTACTTATATTTTCCCTTCTTAGCTATATCTGATTGTTCATTTATATGTGTGTGTGTGAGTGTGTGTGTGTGTGTGTGTGTGTGTGTGTAGTATTATAGTTTTTTCTTCTTCCTTTAAGTATGATTTAGCCCACACATAGAAGTGAAATGTGATATTTCTCTTTTTGACCCTGGATTCATTCACTTAAGAAAATATTCTCTGGTTATACTCATTTTGCTACAAATGACATTATTTCATTCTTTTTCATTGCTGAATAATATTCCACTGTGTGTATATACCACAATTTTTTGAATCTATTCTTCTGTTGATAGACACCAAGATTGATTGCATATCATTTCAGTAGTGAAGAGTGCAGCTTTAAATGTGGAAATGCAGGTGTCCATGTCATAGGATGATTTATCATCCTTTGGGTATATCCCAGGATTGATATAGCTAGTTTGTATGGTAGTTCCATTCTTAGTTTTCCAAGGTATGTCCATATTGATTTCAAAAGTATTTGCACTAATGTACAATGCAGCCAGCAGCGTAAATGGGTTCCTTTTTTCCTGCATCCTCACCAGTATTTGTTATTATTTGTTTTGTTAAACTTGGCCATTCTTACTGGAGTAAGATGGAATCTCAGTGTTGTTTTGATTTTCATTTCCCTATTGGCTAGGGATATTGAGCATTTTTAATGTGTTTCTTATCTCTTCAAAATTCTTCCTTTGAAAACTATTTCTTTTCCAACTTATATACTGGGTTATTTGTTGTCTTGGTATTTGCTTTCTTAAGTTCGTGTATATTCTTGAAATTAGTCCTCTGTCTGATGGTTTGGATGCAAAGACTCTCTCCTATTCCATAGGCTCCCCATAATTCTGTTGGTTGCTTCCTTTACTTTTCAATGTCATGTAATCCCATTTCTCAATTCTTTCCCAGGCAATTGAAAACTTGTGAAGGAAATAATTTCCTATGCCTATTTGTTCAAACATGTTTCTTATCTTTGCTTCTAGTAGTTTAAAGGTTTCTGGTTTTATGTTGTGGTCTTCTGTCCATTTCAAATTGACTCTAGTGCACATTGAGAGACAGGGGTCTATTTTCAATTTTCTGCAGATGGATATCCAATTTTCTCAGCATCATTTATTGAAGAGGCTATCTTTTCTCTATTGAACATTCTTTGCTGCTTTGTCAAAAATCAGGTGGCTATAGTTGTGTGGGTGTATCTCTACATTTTCAATTCTGTTCTATTGCTCTTCAAGGATATTTTTGTCCCAGTATAAGCTCTTTTTGCCACTGTAGCCCTGTAGCATAGTTTGAAGTCAGGAATTGTGATTCAGCCTGCACTATTTTTGTATCTTAAGATTATTTGGGTTGAACACAGTCATTTATGTTTCCATATGAATTTTAGGATTTTTTTTTCTATTTCTGCAAAGTCTGTCATTGGGATTTTAATGAGAATTGCACTAAATCTGTAAATTTTTTTTGGTAAAATAGCCATTTTTATAATATTTATTCTCCCAATTCATGAGTAGGGGAGGTTCTTCCATCTTCTAATATCCTTGACAATTTCTTTCTGTAATATTTTGAAGTTTTCCTTATTGAGATATTCATGATCTTTGGTTAGACTGATTCCTAAATATTTAATTCTTTGTGGGATATTGTGAAAGGATTGTTGCCTTAATTTCCTTCTCTCCCTGTTCCCTATTGGGATAAATGAAGCCTGCTGATTTTTGAGTGATAACTTTGTGTCCTGCTACATTGCTGAAGGAATTAATTAGGTATAGGAGTTTTCTAAAATAATTTTTTGGAGTCCTTTAGGTAAAAGAACAAAGTGTCTGTGAATAAATATAACTTAATCTCTTCTTTGCCTGCAGCGGTAGCCCTGTGGCATCTGATCCTGTCAGATCTCGGAAGCTAAGCAGGGTCGGGCCTGGTTAGTACCTGGATGGGAGACCACCTGGGAACACCAGAAGCTGTTGGCTTGGGAGAAGGACCTGGCAACCCCCTCCCAAAAATCAATCTGCCATTGAAAACCCTATGAACAGCAGAGAAGCACTGACAATAGTGTTTCCCCTGTTGTACAGAGGGTCACTATGAGTCGGATACCTACTCGACGGCACCTAACAACAACAACAATCTCTTCTTTGCCTATCTGTACCACTTTGATTTGTTCCTCTTACCTTATTACTCTGGCTAGGACTTTGATCACAGTATTAAATAATAGAAGGGAGAGTAGACTTGTCTTACTCCTGATCTTAGAGAGAATGTTTTTAATTTTTCTCCATTTAATATAGTATTGTCTGTAGGTTTGTCATAGATGTCCTTTATGATATACAGGCATTTCCCTATTTTGCTTACCTCCTACAGGACTTTTATCATGCATGGAGTTTGCACTGTTTCAAAGGCCTTCTCAGCATCAGTCGAGAAGATCATGTGATTTAAGTCTATAAGTTTCGTGAGATGTTGAATTACACTGATTTATTTTCCTGTGTTGAAACAGCCTTGCATCTGTGGAGTGAAGCTCAGTTGATCATGGCGTATGATCTTTTCATGTGTTGCTGAATTCTGTTAGCCAGAATTTTATTGAGGGATTTTGCATCAATAGTCACTGGGGAAAATTGGTCTATAATTCTAATTTCCTTGAAGTGTATCAGAGTGATACTGTCTGCATAGAATCAGTTTGGAAGTGTCCCTTCATTTTCTATTTTATGAAAGTTTTTGAGAAGAATAGGTATTAACTCTTTGTAGGTTTGATAGAATTCTTGTGTGAACCTATTGGGACCTAAGCTTTTCTTTTGGGGAGAAACCTTATTCTGTTTCCATTTCAGTGAATGTAATGGGTCTATTTAAATTGTTTATGTCCTATTGGCTTAATTTTGGTTATTCATGTATGTTAAGGAATTTCTCCATTTCTTCTGTATTTTCATTTTGGGGGGAAATACAATTTATCAAAGTATTCCACTATGATATTTGGATTTTGTTGGTATCAATGGTTATGACCTCTTTCTCTTGTCTATTTTTTTTTTATTTACATCTTTCCTTTCTTTGTTTTGGTGAGTTTGGCTAGGGTGTTTTCTATTTGATAAACCTTTAAAACAAACCTCTTAATCTCACTAATTATTTAAATGGTTTTCCTTAGCTTCTAATTGGCCAAAGTATGCCTTGATCTTAATAATTTCTGTCTGAGTACTTCTTTGGGGTTGGCTTGTTGGTGGCCTCAGGCATTAAGATTTGTCATTAGGTTATTTAATTGGTCCTTCCCTAGCATATGGATGGAGACTCAGCTATGAACTTCCCTCTTAGAACTGTCTTTGCCCTATCTTATACATTTTGGTAGGATATTATTTTATCCTTGCTTTATTGCAGAAATTGTTAACTTTCCTCTCTGGTTTCTTTGATGACCCATTGATCATTGAGCAATATATTATTTAGTCTCCAGGAATTTTTAACATTTCTGAAATGTTTCTTGCTTTCAAGTACTAGTTTTAGTCCATTGTGATCTGATGACAGACAGGGGATTATTTCTTTGTGTGTGTGTGTGTGTGTGTGTGTGTGTGTGTGCATCTCTGTGTGTGTGTGTGTGTGTGCGTGTGGTGTTGAGGCCATTTTTGTGGACTAAACTGTGATCTATCTTAGAAAAAGTTCCATGTGGTGCTAAGAAGAATATGCATTCCACATCTGACAGGTAATATCTTCTGTAGAAGAATGTACGGTCCAGTTGGTCTATATTACTATTTAAACCTATCATTTCTCTGTTGATTTTTTGCTTTGATGTCCTGTCTCTTGGCAAAAGTGAGGTATTGGAACCTCCCATAATTATTGAGTCTGGCCCATTGTGTCCCTTTATTTCCAATAAAATTGGCTTTTTGAAGTTAGGTACACCTGTACTTACAAAGTAAATATTGAGTATCATTATGGTATCCTGATTGACTGCTCCTATTACTATGTAGCATCTTTCTTTGTCCCTCTTGATTAGTTTGGCAAAGTCTAAGTTGTCATAAATTAGTAATACTACTCCTGCTTTCTTTTGATTTTTGGTTCACTTATATTTGGTATATAGTTTTCAGGCCTTTAATTTTGAGACTCTTATGGTCTTTATGGATAAGGGGTTTCCCTTGAATGCTGAATATTGATAGTTTATGATTTTTAATCCAATTAGCCAACCTATGCCTCTTAAAAGGTGAGTTAAGTCCATTTACATAGAGATTAATTATTGAGAGTATCTTATTTTTCTACATCAGTTTGGTGTTTGTTCCTATTTTTGTATCAAATTTAGCCTATTTCATTATTAATTTCCCCTAATGTTTATTATTCATTCCTTTGATTTTGTATTTGGGAGTGTCTAATGTCTCTCACATGTGGTGTTTCATTGAGGGTCCTCCAGAATGCTAGCTTGGTGACTGTGAATCATTTAAACAAGTCAATACTGTGGAATGTATTGAATTCACACTCTATTTTAAAAGATAGCTTCACTGAGTACTGTAATCTTGGTTGGCAGTTATTCTTTTTGAGAACTCAAATGATGTCTGACCAAGCTTTCCCTGTCTTTAAAGTTGTTGTTGAAAAATCAGCTGTTAGTCTGATGAGTTTGCCTTTGTAAGTGAGTTGGAACTTCCATCTTATGGTTTTTAGAATATCTTCTTTACTCTCTAGATTTAGCATTCTAATTATAATGTGTCGTGTAGAGGATCTATTCTGATCTATTCTTTTTGGATTTCTGGGTGCTTCAAGTGTATAGGTGTCTATTTTTCTTGCTTTTATGAAGTTACATCTAAAATCTGTTAGAATGGATTTGTTGTTCCTCTCCTGTTACTTTCAACCCCTTTGTGAACTCCCTGAATTTGTGGATTATGTATCTTCATTTTATTGAAGATACCTTGAAAATTTTGATCTTACTACTTCATTTTTTTTGGTTGTTCTTTGCCATTTGGATAGTAGGATTACCAACTTTTTCTTCAGTATGAAGCATTCTGCTTTCAGTTTCATCTAGTCTGTATACTGTAGATTATAGTATAATACTCATTGACTGATATTGCTTTGTATTTACAGTATTTCTATTTGATATTTCTTCAGAATCTCAATTTCTTTGCTGACTTTTTCTTCCAAGTTGGATACTTTACTGTCCATAATTTCTATTGTTCTCATTGTGGTGTCCTTGAGGTCTTTCAACATATTTATCAGTAGGCTTCCAATTTCTTTTTTGGAAATTGTCCATTGAAGGGCTTTGGTCTATTGGGGCTTCCAATCCAACCTGACCTTTTATGTTTCCCATGTTTGTCACTTGAACTTTGTCTATTGTTTAATTTGGGTACAAAGTCTGCCCAATATAATGATATTAAAAGCCTAGATTTGATTTTGGCACTTAAACCGACAGATACTTATTAATAATCAAAACTCCAGAACTGCTCAGTCCACTCAGAGATAGATGGGGGCGGGGAAGAAAAAAGGGAGCAAAAAGAAAGAAAAAATTATAAATAGTATTGATAAAAATAAAAAGTAAAAAATTAATTCTATACACAGAGCAGTTCATATTGCAAAAGCAACTCTGCCAAACCATTCAATGCCCTCAGAAAAAAGAAAAAGGGGAAAAAAAGAAAAATGAAGAAAGAAAAAATATGTATCTATATATATGGATGTATCTATATATGTTGTGGGACTGGAATTTAGCTCAGTTGGTAGAGCACTGCGCTGCAGTCTCTGAGGTCCCGAGTTCGATTCCCAGCACCACAAAAATGGGAAAAGGACCTGGTAATCCACTCCCAAGGCAATCCCAAAATGGTCAGCCATTGAAAACCCTATGAGGGTCGCTATGAGTCAGATACCAGGAGATAACACCTAACAACAACAACAACATATATGTTGTAGTATTGATAAAAATGAAAATAATCACACAGCATAGTACATACTACAAAAGCAGAAACTTAGAGCCATTCAAATCTCAGACAAGAAAAATAAAATAAAATATAAAAAACAAATGTAATCAACAAAAATTAAATAAATAATAAAAACCCAGCAACCCCGAGCCACTCAGCTTGCCTTGGTTAGTTCAGACTCTGAGTCTCACCCAGCTTCTTATGACCTATGTCTTTTTACCTGGATGTCATGAAACAGCTGTCCCACCTCTTCTTGTCCTTCTGATTCCTGCCCTGCTTGGCTCCCTCCACCAATTCCCCAAGTGTAGTGTGAGCCCTGGCCACTCCCTCCTCCATCTGCAAGGACATGTTTTACTATGTTGGAGTGGGTCAAATCCCCACTCTTGCTCCTTGCTGCACTTCCTGCCTAATGTTCCCTGGTCAGCCAATGACCTCATTATTCTGGTCCATGAATTATACTCTGCTGTCTGGTCCATGAATTTTCCCACAAAGTTAATGTTGAGGCTTATTTCCTTGTGTGTCAGGCTCCCTGCCTCAGTTCCTCTGCATGGAAAGAGATTTCCCACCCATACTCTCTTATTGGTATCCAAGAGATCTGAGGCAATGGTTTCTGCATAGAACTCTGTGGACTGTGTAATAAGAGTTTATCTTCTGGGAT
Source organism: Pedetes capensis (assembly GCA_007922755.1). Taxonomy (NCBI): domain Eukaryota; kingdom Metazoa; phylum Chordata; class Mammalia; order Rodentia; family Pedetidae; genus Pedetes; species Pedetes capensis. Next base: position 26,537 of record VMDO01022917.1, read on the forward strand.
GATGATGGTCACCCACACCACTCTCTCCTGCGGGTATTAGAGCCAGGTTTCTGCACTGAATTCACACCACAGTCTGTGTTCAGTGCTGCAGCGTCAGGAGGATGGCAGGTCAGATTGCTAGCGAAAGATTCACTGGGGCATCTTGGCGTCAGGGCTCCCTGGCCAAACTTGCACAAGAGTGTGCTGTCAGTGCTGTGCTGGCACGACACTGATGATGACAGCACGTCCCTAGGGCCATACCTTCCAGCCCATCTAAGGCTTGTGCGCTCATGTGGAACGTGCCCTATGTTGAGCTCATCCTGCAGATGGTGTAACCAGGTCTGGGGTGGGGGGAAGATGGCGGACTGAGTCCCAGCACTGCACTCACCAGCGCATCTCGGATTCAGCACTCACTCACTGAGCTCACGCCTCTGGAGTCAGCTGCCAGTGCCTTGCCAGCACTGTGACCACATGTCACCAAGGCCACTCTTAGCCGTGGTTCTTAGCCTGGGGCTCCCGTGCAGAAGTCATGCTGTACTGTGTCCTATTACATGTTAAAAAGTATACTTTGTGTGAAAGAAGTTTGCAAAGGAAGAAAGCCCAAAAAAGTTAATTGCTTTTTGTTATAATAATCTTCATAAACCAACTGCCTTGTACTTTTTCTGTTTCTATGTTTTCTTTTCAATGCTCGCTAATGAAATCATTATACCAGATAGAAACTCTTTGCCACCACCATGGTATAGTTCCCAGACCAGCAACATCAGCAACACCCTGGAATTTGTTAAAAATGCAAATAGTTGGATTGCACACATTTAGACTTCTACCATTTCTGAATCTGTGGGAGCTAAGCCAGCAATCTATTTTCTCAAGCCTTTCTGCTGATTCTCACACATGCTACAATTTGAGACCCAGCATTTTAGGACAACCTCAATTTTCTGACTTGGCTGCATTTTGACATCAGCAAGGCTGCTTTAAGCCATACTGATTACTGAGTTATAGCCTCAGATTTTTTTTAAAGATCAACAAAATGGATTCTTTTGTAAAAAAAATTAAAAAATCTTTAGCTAGACTAAGTAAAAAAGAGAAGTCTTGATTCAAATGAGAGGTACAAAAAATACATTATATGGTATACCACAGAAATACAAAATATCATGAGAGTATTATGAAAAATTATGCACCAACCAATTGAATAACATCATAAAAATGAGTAAATCCCTGACTTACGCACATTACTAATATTATACATGAAGAAAAAAAAAATCTTAACAAGCCAACAATGATTAAAAAGATCGAATCAAATCAACGTGCAATCTTTCCATTAAAGACAACCCCAGGAGCTCATGGTTTAAATGATGAATTCACTGTGCATTTAAAAAGCAGTACTGATTCATCTCATAGTACTTCAAAACACTGAGAAAGAGGAAATTCAAACTCATTCTCTGAGGCCAGCATTGCCCACATATCAAAATTACACTGCCAACTTGATAAATCCCAAAGCAAAATATTACAATCTCTCATTATCTCATACATTAAATCTGTGTGGAAGGTACAGCAGTTATAGTAATTTTTATCTTCCTATATTGTAGAACTGTGAGACATAGAATATTTATGGTATACTTCAAAGCATCATCCTTTCACTTTATTTTTATACATCAACTTCCACCAACATGACAAAAACATAAAATACCAAAAATTATAAACAAACTTGTTATGAAGATTAAAATTATCAAACCAGGCTGAACAAGCAATAGGGTACAAAACAGACCTAACAATTCAAATGTGTCAAATTAATGAAAGCATATTGAACTTGCCAAGCAGGCCATAGTGATCAAGAGGCAAGCAGGGCCAGGTCACACATGTGTTAGGCAAGCACTCTACCACTGAGCTATTTCCTCAGCTCACTAAATTTGAAAATGATTAAAAGAATGAGGAAAAGAATTTTTCAAGTGAAACTCTGGATTACTTGAAGCATAAATTCTTTGGTTAAAGGTAAATACTACACTAACAAGAAGAAAGAAAAATAAATATGTGTGTGTGTGTGTAAAAACAAACAAACAAAAAATAGAGGCAAGCAGGGGACCCCTGGGAGCGGCTCCGTGAGGAGCATCAGGCCCAGAAGAAGATGAAGAGGACCGAAAGCAATGAGACAGTTTACAGAATCAGTAACGGACACCCTGGAGAAAATGGAGCAGGCAGAGATAAAAGTCACTAATGATGGGGTAGACGTCTTGAACTCCCACACTTAGCTGATGGAGGAGGAGCTGGGCCAGGCACAGGTGCACGTGGATTCATCCCTGAAGAGGCTGGATGAGGCTGAGAAGGAGGCTGATAAGAGTGAGAAAGGAGTGAGAGTATTGGGAACTGGGCAGTAAAGGAGGAGGGAGAGATGGAGTTGTGGGAGATGCAGCCGAAGGAGGCCATGCACATCACTTATTCGCAGATCAAAGCTGTGAGGAGGCGGAGGCTGAGAGGCTCAGCAGAGAAGATGAGGTGGCCAACATCTCAGACAGGAAGACTGAAAGAGGAACTTTGAACCATGAATTTGACCCTGAAGTCCTAATGGCCTGAGAGAAAAAGTATTCCACCAAAGAGGATAAATATATACATATAAACATATGTATATATGTTTATATAACATGTAAACTCCAGCAGAAGAAAGTGAAGAAGGCTAACACCAGAGAGGTGTTTGCTGAAGGATCTGTGATAGCTGTGGGCTGTAATTTAAATTGTCAGGTGAGGCTTTGTCTAAGGCAACACTTACATACATAAAATAATAAAACAGCAGAGCAACAAAATAATATTTGTCAAATTGCATTATTGTTGTTGTGGTTAGGTGCCTTTGAGTCAGGTCTGCTTCATAGAGACCCTCATAAAGTTTTCAGTGGCTATTTTTTTCAGAATTGTTTTGGGAGTGGGCTGCCCCATCTGTTTCTCATTTTTGCAGTGCTGGGGATTGAACTCAGGGCCTCAGAGAATGCAGAGCAGCACTTTACCAACTGAGCTAAACCCCAACCCTATGGAATTGCATAATGGTAAACATGTCAGGAGGACAGGCGTGATGATAACCAGGAAAAGACCTCTAGAGAAACTTAGATTCAATATTTCCCCAAAAGAAAGATGAATGCTTTAAGCAAAGAGGGATAACTGTATACAAACATAAAGACCATTAACATCATTGCGATATGAAAAAAACTCCTGAAAGAATGCAGCAAGGATGTATAATACATAAAGATAACTCTACTAGGTCTTCAGCACTATATTTGTTGATTGGATTTATTCTTCACTGATGAAGAAGGATGTTTTCATTTTACAAAGATCCTTATGGAAACAAAACAAAGAAAAAAATGGAAAGTGTAAAAATTCCTTTTCTCCCAAGAGAAATGTTGGACCATTGGAGATTTTTCCAGGTATGTAAGGATTATTTAATACCTTAAAATCAATCATTGAAATGCAACATAGTAACAGGATAAAAAATCAGGCTAAGATATTTATGCACAGACAGTATTTGGCAAACTTCAACACTAATCCATAACATAAAACTCTCAGAGAACTAGGAATATAGAGGAAAATATTCAAATAGATAAAGACATATTCAAAAACCTTGCAGCTAACATCATACATAATTATCAAACCAGAGTGCTAATCTTGTAAATTTAGGGGGAAATTCTGCTCTCATTGCTGTAATTCAACATAATAACAGAAGTTCACGTGAGCATAGTAAGGCAAGAAAAAGAAACAAAATGCATACAGATCAGAAAGGAAGAAATAGGCTCTATCTACAAATTTCTTCCTATATATGGAGAAAATCCCAAATAATCTACAATAAAATCACAGAATATTACTACAAGTTCTAGCTAGGATCATAAGATAAAGAGAAATAAAATGTACAATATTGGAATAAGCAGATAAATATGATCCCTATTTGCACAAAACTGTAACTGTAAGTCAGTAGTAGCCAATCTGAAAATGTATTAATAATAATAATAATTCCTAAAGTTGGTCATCGCGTCCATTTCATAGCAACCCTTACAGGATTTTCAATGACTGTTTTGGGATTGCCTGGGGAGTGGGTTGCCACGTCCTTCTCCCATTTTTGTGGTGCTGGGAATCGAACTTGGGACCTCAGAGAGACAGGAAAAGAACTGATGCTTTTGAATTATGGTGCTGGAGATGTCTACTGAATATACCATGGACTGCCAAAAAAACCAACAGATCTGTCCTAGAAGAAGTGCAACCAGAGTGCTCCTTGGAAGCAAGAATGGGAAGACTCCGTTTTACATATTTCAGCATGTAGTCAGAAGAGATCAATCCCTAGAGAAAGACATCATGTTTGGGAGAGTGGCAGGTCAACACAAAAGAGGAAAACCCTCCACCAGATGGTTTGACACAGTGTCTGCAACAATGGGCTTAAACATAAATATGATCGTGTGCCTGGCACAGAATCGGAAAGTGTTTCAATCTGCTGTACATAGGGTCGCTATGACTCAGACTCAACTTGACGACACCTAACAAAAAAGTTGGTCGAGCACTGCCCTGTGCTTTCTGATGCCCAGGGTTAGATTGCTCATACTGCAAAAATGGGAGAAGGATGTGGCAATTGACTCCTGAAGCAATCCCAAAAGCAATCAGCCATTGAAACCTTATAAATAGCAAAGAAACACAGACAGTGCTGGGCATAACACAGTGTTGGGGAGTATTTTGTTCTGTTGTACATAGGGTCCCTATGAGTTGGACCCAACAGAAAGGCACCTAACAACAACAACAAGAAGTAACTTGAGGTGTACATCTACAGATAGATTCACAGAAATGATAAGCAAGTAGAAAGGAGATCACTGGTGGGGAGGGCAGGAAATGGAGGAGAAGGGTCATGAAAGGGTAAGGGGCAAGTTAACATGAATGATGTACAAAGAAATCCATGTATGGAAGTGGCATAATGAGATCCATTAAGTTGTACATTAAAAATTATTAATAAAAAAGTTTAGAAAGAAGTACATAGTAACATAACCATGTAATCCTCAAAAAAAAAACCTAATAAAAAACAACTAAGATACTATTAAAGCACATACAAAGATCTGAACAAGTGTTCATGGAAAGGAATATTTAATGTTACATTGATATAAATTCTCTCCAAATTAGTCTATTAAATTGTTGTTGTTGTTAGGTGCCCTCATAGGGTTTTCAATGGCTGACTCTTTTGGGATTGCCTTGGGAGTGGATTGCCAGGCCCTTCTCCCATTTTTTCGGTGCTAAGAATTGAACTCGGGGCCTCAGAGACTACAGTGCAGCGTTCTACCAACTGAGCTAATTCCCAGCCCAGTTCTATTAAATTAGCAACATTAAAATAAATGTTTCAATAGTATTTTCCACTTCTTGGTATAACCGTAATGATAAATTTATATATAAATTAGAAATAAAATAAAATATAATCTAGAAGAATGAAATATGCAGAAGAACTCAGATAACTTCTTCTTTTTTTTTTTTTTTTTTTTTTTTTTTTTGCGGTACTGGGGGTTGAACCCAGAGCCTCGCGCCTGCATGCTCTGCAAGTGCTGGACCACTGAGCTGCACCTCAGCCCATTTTTTTTACTTTTTGAGATAGAGTCTCGCTAAATTCCGAAGACTGCCTCTGGCCTCGAACTTGCGATCCTCCCACCTCCGCCTCCCGAGCTGCTGGGATTACAGGCGTGCGCCACCACGCCTGGCCAGATAACTTCTTATTAGGAATATAAATTAATATAATCTTTTGGAGACTGGCCAGCAAAGGGTAAAATGGAAAAGTATGTATTCTTTTACAAGCCTCTTCACCTGTGGATGCACAAAGAATCCCTAACACACTTAGCCATGGAGACATAAACAAGAGATCTCTAGAAGTCATACTAAAGAAAATACAATTTAAATGTTTATTAAAAAGAGAATGAATAAACAAAAGTTAGCACATTCATATACAGAATAAATCAGAACTGTATGTATCTGTACAGGTAATGCCTATGAACACTGATCAAAGATAAAAACTAACATCAGTTTTCTAAATTTTCCTCCTATTCTTTCAAAATCAATTATGCAAATACAATAACTTTTTATTTTTTTAATGTACAAATATGTCTGTATTATATCTTGCCATAAAAATCATGTCTCTCCATGATGAAGGAAGTGAACTTAAGATAATCTCTGTTG
>VMDO01022918.1:0-32495 GCA_007922755.1 Pedetes capensis
ATTGTCAGTGCTTCTCTGCTGTTCATAGGGTTTTCAATGGCAGATTGATTTTTGGGAGGGGGTTGCCAGGTCCTTCTCCCAAGCCTGCAGCACCTGGTGTTCCCAGCGGTCTCCCATCCAGGTACTAATCAGGCCTGACCCTGCTTAGCTTCCTAGATCTGACGGGATCAGATTCCACAGGGCTACGGCTGCAGGCCCTTTGTTTCCATAGGAATCATATTTAACATGTGAATGAGTTTGAGGAGAATTGGCATCTTTACTATATTGTCATGGTATGTGTGTGTCTCCAATTATTTAGGTTTTTGATTTCTTTAAGGAGCATTTTGTAATTTTTAGTATATAAATCCTGTACATCTTTTATTAAATTTATACTCAGTTTACTTACTTTGGAATGGTTTTGTAAATGCTATTATGCTTTTAAATTTAGTTTCTAACATGTTTATTCTTAGAATATAGAATGTAATTAAAACAAACTTGATTGTACATTGGTCTTTAGCTTGTTCATATGGTAGATTATACTGATTATTGAATGTTGAACCACCTTTGTATATCTGGAATAAATCCCACTCAGTCATATGTATAATTCTTCTTAAACATTGCCAAGTGTAGGTTCCTGATGCCATGTTAAGGATTTTTGTGTCAAATTTTGAAAGTACTGGTCTGTAGCTTTCCTGATGTCTTTCTCATGTTTTAGTATCTGAAGAATACTGGCTTCATAATATGAAGTAGGAAGTTTTCCCATTTCTGTTTTTTTGGAAGAGTTGATGAAGTATTTGTATGAATTGTTCTTTTTAAAAAGATTTAAGCCATTAAACTATTATTTTAATTGTTACCAGACTACTCATCCATTTTATCTTGGTTGAGTTTTGGTAGTATGTGGTTTTTGAGGAATTGACTTATCTCTTCCCACTTGTTGAATTTGGTAGCAAAGATTTGTAATACACCTTAATTTTTGTTTCAGTGGATGAAGGATATGTTGTTGTTGTTGTCATTAGGTGCCCTCAAGTTGGTATGTGACTCATAGCCAGCCTATGTACAACAGGTGAAAGATTATTGTCAGTGTTTCTCTGCTGTTCATAGGGTTTTCATTGATGGATTGATTTTTGGGAGTGGGTTGCTGGGTCCGTCTCCCAAGCCTACAGTCCCTGGTGTTCCCAGGCGGTCTCCCATCCAAGTACTAACCTGGCCCGACCCTGCTTAGCTTCCGAGTTCTGACGGGATTGGATGCCACAGGGCTACGGCTGCAGGCCTGAAGGATATGCGGTGATACCCTTTTTAATTTCTGATTTTGGCAGTTTGCATCTTCTCTTCTCTTATTTTGAAATCTTATTAAATGTTCATCAATTTTGTTATTGATATGTCAGGGGCTTAAGCCTGCTCTTTTTTTTTTTTTTTTTTTTTTTGATTGGAAGGCTTTTTGAGACAGCCTCACTATTGTCCAGGCTGGCTTGGAACTCATTCAGAATGTCTTGTCTCTGCCTCCCCAGTGCTAGCCAGTGGAGCATGCCTCTGACCTCAGCTACTCTACAGGTGGAGGTGAGAGGATTGGGAGTTCTAGGCCAGCCTGGCAACATAGCAAGAGCCTGTCTTGGATCTCCTCTCTATCATATACTTTGGTTTCTGTTTGTTGTCTCTGTTCTTCATTTCATATTAGTTTAACATTTGTTATGATTATATCCTGAATTATTTGTAATGTTTTCAGACATAATCACTTTGTAGCATTTTCTTAGTGGTTGTCCTGGATACTGTTGTGGCTGCTAGACCCCACTGAGTTGGTTCCGACTCATAGCTAAGTACAACAGAATGAAACACTCCCCAAATCCGTGCCAGGTACACAATCTTTTTTATGTTTAATCCCATTGTTGTAGACATTGTGTCAATCCATCTAGTTCAGGATCTTCCTTTTTTTTCACTCTCCCAAACATGATGTCCTTCTCCAGGGATTGGTCCCTCCTGACTTACCTGTTGGAAATATGTAAGATGTAGTGTAGCAGTCCTTGCTTCCTAGGAACACTCTGGTTGCATTTCTAGGACAGATCTGTCGGTTCCTTTGGCAGTCCATGGTATATCCAGTATTTGTCTCCAGCACTATAATGCTGGATATTAAAGATACATTAAGATTATATAAGTAATTTAACAGCAGTCTACTCGTATAAATATTTTATTTGAGTGTGTTTGGGTACATACACATTATACGTTCTGGACAATCATTTCAGGTAGTACAGAAAGGAGCTTTATTACCTTTGTACTGGCATTTATTTTTTTATTTTTTATTTTATTTGCGCTACTGGGAGTTGAACCCAGGGCCTCGCGCTTGCATGCTTTTCAAGTGCTGTACCCCTGAACTGCACCCCCAGCCCATTTTTTTACTTTTTGAGACAGGGTCTTGCTAAATTACGCAGACTTCCTCTGGATTCGAACTTGGGATCCTCCTGCCTCCACCTCCTAAATCGCTGGGATTACAGGCATGCACCACCTCGCCCGGCTTTGTACCAGCATTTTTTTAGTGATATTTGAATAAATAATTTCCTTAAAGTTGAATGGGAAACAAAGAAGGTCATTTTTAAAAATTAGATTGTCTCCTTTCAAGAGAAATGTTGTTAGGTGCCGTCGAGTAGTGTCCGACTCATAGACACCCTTATAGGGTTTTCAATAGCTGATTATTTCAGGATTGCCTCAGGAGTGGATTGCCATGTCCTTCTCCCATTTTTGCGGTGCTAGGAATCGAACTCGGGACCTCAGAGACTGCAGAGCGGTGCTCTACCAACTGAGCTAAATCCTAGCCCTTCAAGAGAAATAGTGTGTTTAAAAACTAAGTCATTGTTAACTTTCTTACAGAGCAATAACTTTATAGAAATTCTTTCATACATTATCTTACTTAAGTGACTATAGGTTTCTCTTTATATATAAACAAACTGGTAGATAGTGAGCTTATTTGTTTAATCACCTCAGTTGTGTTTTAGAGTGGTTGCCAAAGCATAGATTTGGGGAAATTGCTAATCACTGGGTGAAAGAAGTAAGCATGTGAGAATTTTGGAATATTTTACTGCCTTTTAGTTTCTACTTGACTTCAGAAGCCTAATCCAGATATGTAGGGTGGAATTACTAGTATACTTACTGCTTGCTTATGAGACACTGCAATGCTTATCACTGATAGTAGGAGAAATAAAATTTCAATTAGATTTTTGTGGTTCTTCAGAATCAAGCAAGAATTCTCTGTGTTGTTGGTCATTGCTGGTAATTAAAGCGGATTTAATTATGTAGTTTGTTTTTATTACATACATTTGATTAACTTCTCATGGAATTTGGAAGAAAGGAATACAAATCTCAGACTGAAGGGAGAGTACATCCTCTAATACTTGAAAATTTCAGTCTGTTTTCTTTTTTCCTCTTCTTCCATACTAATCAATTACTAAGATTGTACTACTTCTGAATTACTTTAGAATCTTGCAATTCTTTTTTTCTCCTATTTTTTGATTCAAACCTTCATTTGCTCATTCTTCCTGTTGGAATAGTCTGTTAATTTTCTCCTTATTCCTGATCTTTTCCATAGTTAATGTCTCTTTATTAATGGCTTTCAAAGTGTTTTGACTTCAAACCAAGAAAGAATAAAGGAATTCTTTGTACATGTGACACAGTACTTATATGTATCTAGGTAAAGAAAACCCCAAAGTTTAATGAAAAATAGCATTTTTAATGACTACTTATGATGCATTCTGTTTTCATTTTAATTTTGTTCTGTTGCACTTAGAACATATCAATAGAGAACAACTAAATTGAATTTGAAAAACTGCTTTATGTTACTTCAAGCATGATCTTATAAAGACAAATCCTGGACTTTTTTGTGAGTCTCCATTGTCTAGACAGTAGTGGCTTTCAAACCTAATTTTGACAATGACTCATCAGAAGAAAGATTGTACATGTGTGACCTGGCACACGTATTAACAGACATATATCACAGAAACAAACGTTTGACAAAAAAATTCTTATCCTCTTACCTTGTGATGCAACTTATTTACTGTTCTGTTCTGTACTGTTATGTATTATTTTACTTCATTTAACAAAAATGCTGATTGTGATCTAGTAAATTGATTTCTTGACCCAATGACTTAAGACTTGCTTATTAAAACAAAAAAGTTAAAGCTGCCTTGATTATTCTTCAGTATTTTATTTCTTCCGTACTATACTCTTTATTCATTTAAGTGTCTTTTTTATTTTTTTCAGTTTTATGTCTCTCCATTTATGATTTCTCCTGTCTGAGATTCCTTCCCACCTACCTTGGTTGGATGACAAACAATTCTTCTAAATATAGCAGAAACATTACTGAAGGTGGTATATTATGACACCCAAAAAAGGGTTTCTTCTCAAACAATGATAACATCTCATCAAATAAGCTTGGAAATGCGCATTTTGTTAGAGAATTAAACCAGTCTCTCAATAAATCAACATTATAGAAGCTTTGTGATTAAAAATAGGATATGATAATAACCTACTTGGTAGTGCTGGCTTGCTTATTTATTATTTGTTTGTTTATTTATTTACTTTTATATTTTTGCAGTACTTGGGGGATGAACCCAGGGCCCTTCATATACTTTGCAAGTGATTCACCACTCAATTGCACCCCCAACCCATTAAAATTTTTTTTTTTAAATTTTTTTATTTTGAGTCAGGGTCTTACTAAGTTAAATAGGCTGGCTCTGGTCTCAAACGTGGGATTCTCCTGCCTTGGCCTTCTGGAGTCACTGGGATTATAGCCACTGTGCCTGGCCTGGTGCTTAAAAGATTTAGTCATGATGTCTCATAAAAATGGAGTCTTATTAAGGATTAGCTTGTCAGTGATCATATATTCAACCTAGTGGGCTTTTTCATTCTTAAGAATGAACCCTGTGTTTATTTTCTCTCTTTCTTTTTTTTTTTCCTTGGGATATTATCATTCATGTTTATTTGCATATTGTCAAATACTGTAAAATAAATTCCAATATGATATTTTAACAATGTATTTGAAAATTAATATCCAAATTACATTAATGTTAAACCCAAATTCCTGATGTATAAACATTTGGAAGTTTTGTTGAAAATATTCAGACATTAATGAATTTTATTGGTGGGGTTAGTGGTACGTATCTGTAATAACGGCACTAGAGAGGCTGAGGCAGGAGGATCATGAATTTGAGGTCAGTATAGTCATAGTATGAGCTAAAAATGGCATGTGAATGAAGCCTTTGAATTTGGTCCTTAAAAATACATAAAAGCACAAAGTTCCATTTGCTGAAATTATTCATGTTGGATTAGACCTTCCCAAAGTGATCAGTAATCCAAAGTTAGCATTTATGTAATACAGTTGTTGTTGTTGTTGTTGTGTGTCATCGAGTCGGTATCCGACTCATAGCAACCCTCATATGGTTTTCAATGGCTGAGTGCTTCGGGATTGCCTTGGGAGTGGATTGCCAGGTCCTTCTCCCTTTTTTGCGGTGCTGGGAATTGAACTCAGGACCTCAGAGACTGCAGCACAGCACTCTACCAACTGAGCTAAATCCCAGTCCCATGTAATACAGTAGGAGTAGCTTTTTTGAGGTCTTTTCATGTGCAGATTACAGTCCTGATTCATTTCAATAAAGAGAATAGTAAAAAACACTAAATAATAAAAATGACATGGACTAAGTAGCAAGCCCCTGTGCTAACAACCTGAAGATTTACTTCACTTAAAGTGATCAAACAAATGTCCTTGGCTGACAAGGGTTTATTTGATGCAGTTTCTCCTTGATTACTTTTATTTTCAAACAACTGACTTGAGTATAAAAGATAACACAGTCCCAGCCCTCCTGCATCCTTTAAATTCAAGCAGCTTCTCAATTTTAAGAGTGATCTGATGCCTTCTGATGTTTGATTTCTGGGGAAAGCCTATACCATATTCCTTTCTAAGTTCCTAGTATATATCTTTGATGTACAATAAGGTGACTTCTGACAAGATATTTTCCTAAATTGCATGTTTGTGCTTTATTACCTTTGTGGATTTTCTCAGGATTTTGACATTCTTTACATTCATATGATTTCACACTTCTGTGTTTGGATGGACTATAGGGAGAACTTTCAGTAGACAATTTTATTCCAATTTCTTTAGGAAATGGCATCTTGCTCTTTTTGGTAGGTAAGCCTTGAATACCTGACTTCAAGCCATCTTGGACCCTTAGTGTCCCATGGAACTGAGAATAGAAGCATGCTCTCTGGTGGCAAACTCGGTTATTTCCTCCATGTGGTTTCAGAACTGTGTGAGGCTTGACCTCTTGGAGAAAGCCCTCCTGTGTTCTTGAAATTCATAGACTTTCTCACCTGTATGAGTTTTCTGACTTTGAGTGAAGTGTGACCTCCAATAGAAGGCTTTCCTGCATTGTTTACATTTGTAGGGGTTCTGACCTGCGTGAATTTTCTGACACATAGTGAGGGTTGATTTATGGGTGAAAATTTTCCTGTATTTACATTTATAGGGTTTCTCCTTTGTGTTTTCTCTGATAGAGAGCTACAGTAGAGAACTATCCTGCACTCTTTACATTCATAGCTTCTACACGTGTATGAGTTCTCTTATGTAGAATGAGATGTATCTTCTAGTAAAAGGCTTTCTTGCATTCTTTACCTTCATAGGAGAGCCCTGTTTCTTGTATAATTATTTTATTATTATGTAAATGTTTTTATTAAATATATGCATTATTTGTATCCTTTTGTGCAGAATGAACATTCAGTAAGCAAATTATCCACAAGGTTTTATGTTGAAAAAGCTTGAAATCTGCAGAAGTTACAAAAATACTGTAACAAATAACTATATCTCCTTTACTGTTACAGTTAGTCTCATTTATCCTTTTTTCTCTTATTCTTTATACATTCATATATATTATTTATGTGGAAGTGCTTGCGATGCAGAGATCTTGTCCTTTTTTTAAAAAATATTTTATCACAAAATTTTTACGAAAAAGGTAATAAGCTTCATACTTAAATATAATGAATTTAACATTATTCAGATACTCTCAATTGTTCCACAATGTCCTTTATAGATACGTTTTTATTTTAATGAATTGCATGTAATTGTTATATCAATTTAATCTCTTAATCTCTGCTTTTTATTTTTTATGACATTAACATTTTTAATGAGTCTAGTACAGTTTTGCAGAATGTATCTCAATTTTTATTTGATTATTTCCACATAATTATATTTTGTTTAAGCATTCTTTACAGAAATACTTAATAGGTCTTGGGTTCTCAATGTGTATATTTAATGAAAACATAATAATAATAATAATAATAATTATTATTATTATTACTATTATTATTACTGCATGAGAAACAGGCTTCATTCTTAAGTTGAAAAAGCCCACTGGCTTGAATATATGATCATTGACAAACAATCCCTTAATAATGGGGTACAGCATACAAGAGGGTAAGGGTGAACCTATATGAATAATGTACATCAAAATGCATATATGGAAATGCCACAATGAAAAGCATGTCAGAATGAGTCACATTAAGGTGTACATTAAAAATGTCCAATAAAAAAATAATGGGGTACAGTAATATCTCATTGTTTTAATTTTTGGTTCCCTATTCACATGATGTTGAACATCATTTCGTGTGTTTCTTTGCCATCTGTGTATCTTCTTTGTTAAGATACGTATGTTCAGCTCTTTTGCCCATTTTTAAATCAACTTGTTTTCTTATTGTTGAGAAAAGTTTTTTTATGGTATTTTTGGATAATAATCTTTTATCAGATGTGTCTCCTACAGATATTTTCTCCCAGCCTTAGGCTTGTCTTTTCATTCTCTTCACAGTGTCTTTTGCAGAGCAGGAGTTTCTAATTTCAGTTAATTCCAGCTTATTAGATGGTTTCACTTGTCATGACTTTTGAATTATATGTAAAAAGTCATCACCATAGTCAAGGTTATTTAGGTTTTCTCCTTTGTTATCTTTTAGGAGTTTTATTTTTTTGTATTTAGGTCTGTAATCCATTTTGTATTAAATTTTGGGGAAAACGTAAGATCAGTGTCTAGATGATGATTCTTTTTGGTATATCCAGTTCTTCTAGCATAATTTATTGAAAAGACTATTTTTGGTATATTACCTTTCCTCCTTTGTTACAGATTAGTTGACTATATTTATTTTGGGGTTTATTTCTGGACTCTCTATTCTGTTCCATTGATTGATTTGTAAATAAACTTTTTTTTTTTTTTTTTTAACTTTCTGAGACAGTCTTACTGTGTTGTGTAGCTGAGGCTGGCCTGGAACTTGCTCTGTAGACCAGGCTGGCCTGGAACTTGCAGTGATTCTCTTGCTTCTACCTCCCAAGTGCTAGGATTACAGGTTTGCCAGCATCATGCCTGGCATATTTATATATTCTTGTGCCCAAACCACACTGTTTTGATTATAATAGCAGTATAGCAGTATAGTGAGTCATGGGGCTGGGATTTAGCTCAGTGGGTAGAGCGCTGCGCTGCAGTCCCTGAGGCCCAGAGTTCAATTCCCAGCACCGCAAAAATGGGAGAAGGACCTGGCAATCCACTCCCAAGGCAATCCCGAAGCACTCAGCCATTGAAAACCCTATGAGGGTCGCTATGAGTCAGATACCGACTCGACGGCACCTAACAACAACAACAACAACAACATAGTGAGTCTTAAAGTTTCGTAGAGTCAGTGTTTTGACTTTGTGCTTCCTTTTGAATATCCTGATGAGTATTCTGGATCTGTTGCCTTTCCATATAAACTTTAGTTTGTTGATAGCTACAATATAACTTGCTGGAATTTTGATTAAGATTGCATTAAATCTGCATATCAGGTTGGGAAGAACTAACATTGTGACAATATTGGGTCTTATCCATGAACATAGAATATATCTTTTTATTTTGTTCACCTTTGATATCTTTCATTATTTTTTGTAGTTTTCTTCATGTAGATCTTATACATGCTTTGTTATTCTTTTGAGTGCCAATGTGAATGGTACTGTGTTTTTAATTTCAAATTTTACTTGCTCAGTGCTGGTTTGTATAAGAAAGCCATTGACTCTTGTTTTTGGTTATTTTTTGTTTGTTTTTTTTTTGAGACAAAGTCTTGTCATATAGCTCAGGCTGGCCAGAAACTTGCTTTGTAGCTAAGGTTGGCCTTGACCTCATGTTGATCCTCCTGCCTCAGCCTCCTGAGGGTTGGTATTACAGGCATGCACCCCCAAACCCAATACCATTGACTCTTGTATTCTGCAACTTTGCTATAATTGCTTATTAGTTTCTTAAGGTGGTTTATTTTTCAGTCCTTTATGAATTTTCTCTTTCTATGTGAATAATCATGAGATATGAGGACAAAGATAGTTTTCTTTCTCAATCAATATACCTTTGATTTTGTTGTACTGTGTAGCTCAGGCTGGCCTGGAACTTGCCAAGTAGACCAGGCTGGCCTTGAACTTGTGGTGATTCTACTGCTTCTGCCTCCCAGGTGCTGGGATTATAGGCTTGCCAGCACCATGATTTACTGATGTTTTGTTGAGGATGTTTATATTTGTAATCATAAGATGTTGTTCTGTAGTTTTCTTATAATGTTTATCTGGTCTTGATATTGGAGTATTACTGGTCTCATAGAATAAACTAGGAAGTATTACCTCTGGTCCTGTTTCCTGAAAAATTATAAGGAATTATTATAATTTCTTCTTTAAATGTTTCCTAGAATTTACCAGTAAATCCATCTGGGACCAGTGCTTCTTGTTTTGGAAAATTGTTAATTTTTTTATTTAATTTCTTTAATAGCTATAAGCCTATTCAGATTATTTCTTTTTGTGTGAGTTTTGGCAGATTATATATTTTAAGAAATTAGCCCATTTTATCTTCTTCAAATTTCTGGGCGTAGAATTATTATTAATAGTAATTTATCATTTTTATGTTCATGGAATATATAGTGATGTTCTCTCATTTATTTCTGATGCTAGCAGTTTGTGTTTTCTCTTTTTTTTCTTAGCCTGATTAGAGGCTTATTATTTTTATTTGTACTTATAAAGAGCCAGCTTTTGGTTTCATTAATTTTCTCTGTTGATTTCCTGCTTTGATTTTGTTGATATCTGCTTTAATTTTTATGTTTCTTGGGCTTACTTTGGATTTAATTTGCTTTTCTTTTTTCTCATTGTCTAAAATGAGGTTTAGATTACTGACCTTATTTTTTAATTTTTTTAATTAAAAAATTTTTTTTCCCAATACTTGAAGGTTGAACCCAGGGCCTCACACATACTTTGCAAGTGCACTACCGCTGGGCTGCACTCCTAGCCCATTTTTTATTTTTTATTTTTTTGAGTCAGGGTCTTGCTAAATTAGTTACACAGGCTGCTTCTCTCAGACTTGTTATCCTACTGGCTCTGCCTCCCAAGTTGCTGGAATTACAGACATCTGCCACCGCGTCTGGTTTAAAGTATTGATTTTATATTTTCTTTTCTGACATATTCATTTAGCTATTAATTTCCTTTAAAGCACCACTTTCATGGCTTCCCACAAATGTTAAGTTAGTATTTTCATTTTAAATAAATGCAAGATTTTTTTAAATTGCTGTTAATATTTCATCTTTGACCAATGTGTTCTTTAAAAACATGTTGCATAATCCTCATGCATTTTGGGATTTTCCTGCTATTTTTGTCATTACTGATTACTAGTATAATTCTATTGTGTTCTGATAAAAGGACATTATATAATTGCTATTTCTGTAAATTTGTTAAAGTGTCTTTTATTGCCCACAATATGATCTGTGTTGGTGAGTGTTCCACATGAGCTTGAAAAGAATGTATATCTACTATGATTTGTTGAAGTAATCTATGAGTATCAGCCAGTTGATTGATGGTGCTCCTGAGTTCCACTATATCTTCACTGATTTTTTTTTTTTTTTTGGCCTCATGGATTTATTCATTTCTGATAGAAGCATGTTGAAGTCTCAACTATATACTGCATTCCTGTACTTCTATTTACAGTTCTGTTCTTTCTCATGTATTTTTAATATGTTAAGCATATACACATTGAAGATTGTCATGTCCTCTTGGACTATTTATTCCTTTGTCATCATGTAATGCTCTACTTTATCACTGGTAACTTTATTTGCTCTGAAGTCTTTGTATAAATTAAGGTAGCTACTTTTGCTTTCTTTTGATTAGTGTTAGGATAGTATATTTTCGTCTCTTTGCTTTTAATCTGTATGTATTTTTATGAGTTTCTTGTTCATATAGTTGTGTCTTGCTTTTTGATCTACTTAGTCTCTTTCATGCCTGCAGTCATACCACTGTGGTGTGCGATCTGGTAAGATCTCAGCAGCTAAGCAGGGTTGGGCCAGGTTAGTACTTGGATAGGAGACTGCCTGGGAATACTGGGTGCTGTAGGCTTGGGAGAAGGACCCGGCAACCCACTCATCCAAAACAACAAGCTATTGAAAACTCTATGAATAGCAGAGAAGCACAATATCTGTTGTACATAGGGTCGCTATGAGTCAGACACTGACTCTGCAGCACCTAACAAGAAGAAGTCGTCTCTTTCAGTTGATGTTTTTAGACTGTTAACATCTGGTATGGTTAGCTTAATATTTATGTGTTTGTTATTTCTCTGTTACTGCTTTTTGTTACAACTTTTTGTCTTCACTTTTTAAAAATATCTGTGATTTAAAAAAATTTTAATTAATTAAAATTGATTTTTGAGAAAAGGTCTCATTATATAGTCCAGCCTGGCCTTGAACCCCCTATGTCGTTCAGGCTGATTTTAAACTCATGATCTTGCCTCAGCCTCCTGAGTGCTATGATTGCTGGAATTACAGCCTTCGGCCACCCTACCTGACTCCTTTTGGATTTTAATTGAGCATTTTGTATGTTCCCATTTTCCCTCATTTTTGTAGCATGTTGATTATTGATTATACTTTTTTTCCCCTTTGTTGATAAATGTTGGTGGGGTACAGAGTAATAGCATTTGCCTTGTCCATGATGCAACTGTTACATCACTTTTGGTTTCACTTTCATTAACTTATGAAATTTATGGAACCTTTTGACTAATGTATAATAAAACTTGTATGTATATTTCGGTTATATTCCCCTTTTGCCCATGTACTCATCATTGCATCGTTTACATTTGAGATTATCCTTTCCCCCTTTATCCCTTTACATTGTTTCTCCTTCCCAGCCCACCTTCCACAATCATCTCTTCCCTTTGCTAGTCCACTTCCTCCTCCGTTCTACTCTTTATATTTTCTCTTCTTTATTAAGTTTAATTGTGAATTTTTATATATCAATTTATATGAGTTTTTTCCTTCCTTTAAGATTCTAATCTTATCTAATCTAATCCTTTAAGATCCTTTAAGATTAAGATTAAGAACATACGGTGCGTCTTTTTGATCCTGTGTTCATTCACATAAGATGATATTCTCCAGTTCCACCCATTTTGCTGCAAATGGTATTGTTTCATATTTTTAATGCTGAGTAATATTCCACTGTGGGGCTGGGATTTAGCTCAGTTGGTAGAGTGCAGCTCTGCAGTCTCTGAGGTCCCGAGTTCAATTCCCAGCACCGCAAAAATGGGAGAAGGATGTGGCAATCCACTCCCAAGGCAATCCCGAAACAATCCGCCATTGAAAGCCCTATAAGGGTCACTACGAGTCAGATACGACTCGACGGCACCTAATAACAACAACAAAATATTTCACTGTGTATATGTACCATAATTTTTTTTTTTTTTTGTGTGGTACTGGGGGTTGAACCCAGGGCCTTCCACCTGCATGCTTTGCAAGTGCTGCACCACTGAGATGCACCCTCAGCCCATTTTTTACTTTTTGAGACAGGGTCTTGCTAAGTTACACAGACTGCCTGTGGTCTCGAACTTGCAATCCTCCCGCCTCTGCCTCCTGAGCTGCTGGGATTACAGGCATGTGCCACCACGCCCGGCACCATAATTTTTTTTTATCCATGCTTCAATTGATGGTCATCTTGGTTGGTTCCAGGTCCTTGCTGTTGTGAAGAGTGTTACATTAAATATGGAGATGCTGGTGTCTCTGTGGTGTGATGACTTGTCTCCTTTTGGGTATTTTCCCAGGAATGCTATAGCTGGGTCATATGGCAGTTCTATTTTTAGTTTTCTGAGTTATCTTCATATTGATTTCCAAAGTGCATTTTTTTTCAACATTTTTTACTGTTTGCCCCTGGGGTTTGCAAAATACGTTTGCAACTTAACCAAGTCTATTTTCAAATACTGCTATGTTACTACATATATAGTGTGAGTTCTTTGTAACAATATTCCTAATTTCTCTCTTTGTCTCTTGTATCACTGTAGTTATTTATTCTATTTATGAATGCTTACATAATTAGATACGTTATTGCTGTTATGTTGAATAAACTTACCTGTGAGATCAGTTTAGAATAAGAAAAATGAAAATTTTCATTTTTACTTTGAATTATTCATTTTTCTGTGCTCTTCCTTTTTTCATGTCTTCAGGCTTCTTAACCTATATCATTTTCTTTCTCTCTGATGAACTTTAACATGTCTTGCAAGACAGATCCACTGATAATAAATCCCTTCAATTTCTGTTTAATAATGTCTATTGGCCTTCAGTTTTGAAGGATTATTTCACAGGGTGCAGAATTTTTGGTTGGTGCTTGTTTTTACTCTTCATTTTACTCCACATCTCTCTTGCTTGTATAACTTCTGAGATGATAGGTGCAGTTATTATTTGTTTGTCCTCAATAGATGTTTTTACCTCTGTCTTCTTTTAAGATGTTTTTCTTTATCTTTGATTTTTCTGAAACTAGAATACAGTATGCCTAGATGTATTTCGGGGATACCATCTATTTTGTTTGGTGTTTTCTGAGTATCTGAGTTCTGGACCTGTGGTTTGGTGTCTGACATTAATTTGGTGAAATTTTCAGTTATTACTGTTTCATATATTTCTTCTGTTTCTTTTTCTTCTGGTTTCTGTTAATGTAAAAGTTTTACCTTTTGTAATTATTTCACAGTTCTTGTGTATTCTTTTTTTATTATAAAAATTCAGTCTTTTTTCTCCTTTTCAGTTTTGGAGTTAGTTTCTATTGGCGTAACGTTAAAGTCAGAGATCCATTCCTCAGCTGTGTCTAGTCAACTAATCAGTCTTTCAAAGGCTTTCTTAACTTCTGTTATGTGATTTTGATGTCTAGTACCTTTTTATCCTTTCTTAGAGTTACCATCTCCCACGTTACATTATCTGTGTATTTTCATGTTATCTACCTTTTTCATTAAAGCACTTAGCATACTGATCATAATTTTTAAACATTTTTAGTCTCATAATTTAAAAATCTTGGCCATGTCTGGTTTTGATGCTTCCACTGTCTCTTCAAACTTTTTGATTTTTTGCCATTCTGTATGTCTTGTAGTTTTTTTGTTGGAAGGTACACATGAGGTACTAGGTAGAAGGACCAGTTGAAAGAAGACAGTAATGCAGTGGTAGGAGAAGCATTCTGCAGTCCTGTGACTAGGTCTGACTCTTGGTGAGCTGGTGTTCCAGAACTATGAACTTCATCCATGCTTTTCAACCCCCTACTCCCATTCCTATCTCCCTCTGGTATGACAGAATGTCTGTAAAGGGCTGTAGTTCAGTATTTCACTTCCCTCATGGGAAAGGCTAAAGGGAGTTGGAGTTACGTATTTCTCTTACTCCAACCAGGTAGGTTAGACTTTGGTAAATTAATTTCTCCTGAAGGCGTTGTTAAGAACAGGGTGCTCTAGCATATTTCAAAATTATACCTTTCCCCCTTTCTCCTAGCACTATAGAATTTTTCTCCAGTATTTACTATGGGAATCTAGTAGAGCTCCTGGAAGTAAAACTCTATGACCAGGTCTTTAGGAGTCTTTAACTCTCACATTTGTCTATGCTGACGTTTCTCCTTGTGGATTTCTGCTCAGGTGAGTTGTAATTCTGTATCTACCTGTCTGTCAAGTTTTGGAGTAGTAGTTTGCCCTGTGATCTCACATCTCTGAAGGATCTAAGAAGAGTTGTTGATTTTTCAGTTTGTGCAGCTCTTTACTTTGTTAGGATGTGGTGGTGACTTCTAATCTTCTTACATGCCAGAGGGAAAACGAAAGTAGCTTAAAGAAATGATAAGTTACAGTGGTACCTCAGCACAGTCTGTTCTGGAAGTCTGGTCAAATGCTGATCACGTTGAGTGCCAAGCATTTTTTTCCCATAAAAAATAATATAAATTTCTTTATTGGTTCTGGTACTACACTGAATATCTACTTCAGACACACATGTGCTGCTCATACTTAGCAATAAGTTCTTTTTTTAAATTCAATTGTTCTTTCTGTTTTTTTCTTTTTACATTTAGCACTGGAAAGCTTCTTGGGTGCCATGATGGTATACATGTATATATATGTAACAAAACCAAAACAAGACATGAGATCTAAACCAGGACAGGTGATTACTGCTTGCAATGACGGCAAAGTGATATTTTCTCCTTGGTTTTTTCCTGAAGCGTCATGGATAAATGTGGTGTCTCAAATAGGTTTTAGCACGGTGGGTCGAGTGCTGAGCCAGAATTCTTTAGGGAATATGGATGGAGGACTGAAATGTTGGAGCATGGAGCAGTTCAAGTACTGAGGTACCACTTTGTTTTTTAAAAGTATTAAAAAGAGATTGGTTTGTGGAAATTTGGAAGTCCTTTAAGAGGATATGTAGTCAGAGGAGATAGCAAAGTAAGGAGGGCGGAGTTCTTTTTCAGAATGTCAAGATGAAATTTGATAACTTAAATTTCCTAATGATAAACTTCTGTCTTTTAAACAATCGAGTTAGGTTTCTTGTATTATCTTCAATACATGTAAAAGTAAATGATACTTTGTTTTCAGTATTTGCTGATGTATTTAATCCAAAGCTAGAGAAGTAAGGGAGACATTTTATCAGAAGAAAGCAGTTTTGAGGGAATTATTGGCAAGTTCACAAGTTTCACCTGTTTCATAAGCATATAATGTTGTTGTTGTTAGGTGCCGTCATAGCTACCCTACCTACAACAGACGAAACACTATTGTCAGTACATCTCTGCTGTTCATAGGGTTTTCAATGGCAGATTGATTTTTGGGAGTGGGTTGCTGGGTCTGTCTCCCAAGCATATAATTGTTGTTGTTGTTGTTAGGTGCCGTTGAGTCATGTCCGACTTATAGCGGCCCTCATAGGGTTTCCAATGGCAGACTGTATCGGGATTGCCTTGGGAGTGGGTTGCCACATCGTTTTCCCATTTTTGCGGTGCTGGGAATCGAACTCGGGACCTCAGAGACTGCAGAGTGGCGCTCTACCAACTGAGCTGAATCCCAGCCCCAAGCATATAATAGTGTTTCCTAAATTACACATTGTGTTATTCAGTAAAAGGAATTAGTCTTTGACCATTTTGTCAGTTAAGTAATTTGGGAATTTATGGATTTTGAGTCTTTGCTATTGGAAATCCAGAATGCACATTAGTAAAGGAGTCCTAAGAATCTTAAAATATACTAAACACCTTTTTTGTTTAACTCTGCTTTTCCTGAATTTATATACTTTGTAGACATTCTTTGCAGAGGATGGTTTGAGAAACATGGTAAGAGCAAGTAGGTAAGTTTCTATCTACCTAGTGCTTACAAAGGAGGTATTATAGAGGAAAAACCCATAGTTTAGGCTTTGGAAAACATGTTTGTGGTTTTAATGCTTTTAGTGAATTACCACGTTGAAAGAGTTATTTAAGTTCCTCATGATTCAGTGTTTCCTTTTGTGAAATATGGTAACATTTTCCACAGAGATGTTCATGTTTTATAATTATCAAAAGGCCTTAATAGTATGAACTTCTATAAGGATTGTATGTAGTTCTTTTTTCTTTTTTATATATATTTAAGACGTCACATGTTTTGGCATACATATATAATGAAGCTATTATTACAGTCAGATAAATTAACATATTTACTACTTCACATAATTAGCTGTTTGTGTTTATGTGGAGGTAAGAATACTGAAAAAAAAAAAAAAATTTCCCGAGTGCTTGACAAATTTGCTTGCTGTCCCTGAGCAGAGGACACGCTGATCTTCTCTGTGTCATTCTAGGTTTTAGTGTGTACTGCCAAAGTGAGAACTGTATGTGATTCCTGCAGAAAAAGGAGGAACATGGGAACATTTGACATATAACTTCTGGTGATAGGTACACATTGATGTGAATTATCTCTGGAATCTATATAAATGTTGAAAGAATAGATGAATCAAGTATGTAAGTGAATGACATGTTAATATTATATAAAGATAGCAATGCTAAGAAATTATGCTGTTTGTTTGTACCTTTTTAATTTTTTCTTTGGAAATTATATGTGTCCAGAAAGAGGTGACCAGTAGAGCAAGAGTAAATACTTAAGATTCACAGGGAAAAGAGAACTCTCACCTGAGAAACTTATTCTACTTATTAGTAACAAATGTATGATAGAAACATGACAGAAAACTATATGCACTTATTGTTGAGATTCTAATTGCTGTATTCTGAAGATACTAAAATGGGGAGTTTTAGAATAATGTCTATAATAATTGAGGATGGAAGAACTTTTCTTTTTCTTTCTTCCCCCCCCCCCCATTGCAGTGCTGGGGATCGAATTCAGGGCCTTGCACATGCTAGGCAGGTGCTTTACTACTGAGCTGCAGCTACATTCCTAGCCTTGAAAAGCTTTTTATATGAAGATAAACTAAAGTGGTCAGATTTTTTTGGAACAAGTTTTTAAAATGATATGATAAAAGTTTATATAATTACTTAACACAGAATGTGAAAAATAGTGACGGTATTCTGAGGAGTATAAAATTGTAAATAGAATATACATGTCAAAGAAACAGAAGCATGGATTCCTATTGTATCTCTGACCTAAGTAGGCACAAGGCATTAATCATGTGAACATAGAAGTGATGAAACAGGTTTAGGGCCTGACTCTCTGTCTTCTATTGACTCAGCTGCTTGTACTGACTGAAGTCTTACGTTATTGAGGAGAACATACGTGACTTTGTAGAAGTTACAACAATGGTGACCCATACCAACATTTGACAGTAGTAGGAGTTAAAGGATATCAGTAGTGCACTGTTGTTAATTTAGTGCCTATATTACTTTGGCTGCCTAACAATTGTTTTAAACATATGCACATTTTATATCTATATTGCTAGTATTTTTTAATGTTCTCCCTTTTAACGTTGAGATTAAAGTTCTGACATAAGGAGTTTTTCTGAATTTAGAAATACATTTTTATGTATGTCCTTTATTTGTATAACACAAAAGGTGTTCAGCTCAGTGAATTTTAGCAAGCAAATGTACCTATGTAATTCATACTTCAAACAAGGCACCAGATGTCTTTCTGTGCCTTCTCCTAGGATAATTCCCATACTTCCTCTCCCACGGATGAACAAAATCTTGATTTCTTATATCATAATGACTATACCACAGTTTTTTGAGACAGAGTCTCACTAAATAGCCCACACTGGCCTAGAACTCACTTTGTAGACAGTGCTGGCCTCAAACTCCTACTCATCCTTGTGCCTCAATCTTTTGAGTGCTGTCATTACAAACATGTACCACCACATCCACTTTACCATCAGCTTTTCTTGTAATGACTTTTGATAAACATGTTCCTACACTTATGAATTATATACCTAGGATTAAAATTGGTAGATCAGAGGATATTTATATGATAAGCTTGATGTTGTTGTCCTTCTCCCATTTTTATGGTGCTGGGAATCGAATTTGGGACTTCAGTGACTGCAGAGCAGCGCTCTACCAACTGAGCTAAATCTCAGCCCCTGATAAGTTTGATAGATAGTACGAAATCATTTTGCAAAGTGTATATAACAGTTCACTTTCTGAGCAGAAATGTGTAAGAATTCAGGTAGCTCCACATTGTTGTCAACACTTGATAATGTTTATCTTTTTCGTTGTAGCACTTTTGATGGGTGGGTGGTGAAGTAGCCCTTATAGTTTAATTTTTTAAAAGATTTTAACAAATATTTTTTATTAGTAATTTTTTCATTAGTGTACAACTTAATGGGTTTCATTATGACATTTCCACACATAAATATCATTGTACACTGCTCAAGTTCACTTCTCCCATTACTCTTCCATGACCTCCCTCCCCCACCCCCTTCTTCCCCATCAGTGGTCCCACTTCTACTTGCATGTCTTGTTTGTGTGCATAGTTATTGTAATTATATAATATTTTATATAATTATATGTTATGATTATATAACCCATATAATTATATGTGATTTTGCCTTAAGGGCAATATATGTGATATTAGACTTACTTTTCCCCATTACTCTTTCTTATTGCCCATTTACCTTCTTGTTAGTTCCTTTTCTCCCCCTTCATAGGCCAGCTCCTACTTTTGTGACCTATACAACCATATATTGTAGAGAAGAAACATGAAATGTTTGTCTTTCTGGGTCTGGCTTATTTCACTTAAAATGATCTCTAGTTCCTTCCATTTTCAGCAAATGCCATAATTTCATCCATCTTTATGGGTGAATAAAACTCTGTGGTACATATACCATGATTTCCTTATTGATGAACATCTAGACTGTTTCCGTATCTTGGCTATTGTGAATGGTGCCACAGTAAACATGGATGAACATGTATCTGTGGAATGCTGAGTTATATTCCTTTGAATATATACCCAAGAGTAGTATAGCTTGCTCATATGGCAGTTCTATTTTTAGTTTTTTGAAGAACCTCCATGCTGATTTCCAGAGTTACTACACCAATCTACACTTCCACCAGCAGGGTACTAGGGTTCGTTTCTTTCTGTATTTTCACCAGCATTTATTATTGTTTGTTATTGGGGTGAGATGGTATTTCAATGTAGTTTTGACTTGCGTTTCCCTGATGGCTAAGGATGTTGATCATTTAGAAATATACTTATGGGAGCCGGGTGTGGTGGCACACGCCTGTAAACCCAGTGGCTTGGGAGGTGGAGGCAGGAGGATCACAAGTTCGACACCAGAGACAGTCTGCATAAGTTAGCGAGAGACCCTGTCTCAAAAAGTAAGAAGATGGGCTGGGGTTGCAGCTCAGTAGTCCAGCACTTGCAAAGCATGCAAGTGCAAGACCCTGAGTTCAACCCCCAGCACTACACACACACATACACACACACATTGTGTGTGTGTGTGTGTGTGTGTGTGTGTGTGTGTGTGTGTGTGTGTATACACTATGGGCATTTGTACTTTTTCTTTGAGAACTATTTGTTGACTTCATTTGCCCATTTATTGATTGGATGATGTACTTTTTTCGTGTTTAATTTTTTGAGTTCTTTATATATTTTGAATATTAGTCCTCTGTCTGATGTATAGCTGGCAAAGATTTTCTCCCATTCTGTAGGCTGTCTCTTCACTCTGATAGTTGTGTCCTTTGCTATGCAAAAGCATTTTAATTTCATGTAATCCCATTTGTCAATTCCTGCTATTATTTCTAGTGCTATTGGGGTCCTTTTCAGAAAGTCCTTGCCTTTGTTTTTCTCTAGCAGTTTCAAAGTTGCATGTTTTACATTAAAGTCTTTGATCCGTTTTGAATTGATTTTCATACAAGTTGAGGGAGGGATCTAGTTTTAGTGTTCTACATGAGGATTTTCCAGCACCATTTGTTGAACTGGATGTCTTTTCTCCAACTTAACATTTTTAGCACCTTTATTGAAGATCCGGGTGAATGTAGCTATATGGGTTTATTTCTGGCTTTTCTAGTTCATTGGTCTGCAAGTCTTTATTCCTAGATATTTTATTCTTTTTGAAGCTATTGTGAATGGGATTGTTTTCCTGAGACCTTTCTCAGTCTGGTCATTATTGGTGTATAGAAAAGTCACTGATTTTTGTATATTGATTTTGGATCCTGCTACTTTGCTAAAATTGTTTATCAACTCTTAAGAGTTTTCTGGTGAAGTCGTTAAGATATTTTAAGTATAGGATTGTATCATCTGTAAATAGGGATAATTTGTCTTCTTCCTTTCCTATGTATATCCTTTTTCTATCTTTCTCTTGCCTCATTGCTCTGTGACTTCAATTACAATATTGAAAAACAGAGGAGAGAGAGTGAATATCCTTGTCTTGTTCCTGATTTTAGACGAAATACTTTCATTTTCTTCCAATTAGTATGATGTTGGTTGTAGGTTTTTCATATATTGCCTTTATGAGGTATGTTCCTTCAATTTGTAGTTTCTTCAAAGCTTTTATAATGAAAGGATGTTGAAATTTGTCAAAGACCTTTCCTATGTCTATTGATGATCATGTGATTTCTGTCTCTATATGCTGTGTCACATTTATTGTCTTGCGTGTGTTGAACCGATCTTGTATCTCTGGAATGAAAATAACTTGATCGTAATGTATGATCTTTTTAGTACATTGTTGAAATTGACTTGCAAGTGTTTTATTAAGGATTTTTGCATCTATGTTCATTAGGGATATTGGTCTGTAGTTTTCCTTTTTTGATGTATCCTTATCTGATTTTGGTATCAGGGAGATCCTGGCTTTATGGAACGATTTTTGTAGTGTTCTTTGCATTTCTATTTTCTGGAATAGTTTCAGGAACATTGATGTTAATTCTTTCTTAAAGGTCTTAATGGAATTCGGGAGTGAATTCATCCAGTCCTAGGTTTTTCTTTTTTGTAAGACTCTATTACTGCTTCAATCATGCTGCTCATTATAGTTCTGTTTAAGTTGTTTATGTCCTCTTAATTTAATTTTGGCAGGTCAAAGGCATGTAGGAATTTACCCATCTCATCTAAGTTTTCCAGTGTTCTGGAATAAAAGTTTTCAAAGTATTCCCTAGTGATTTCTCTGGATTTCATTTGTATCCGTTATAACGTCTGTCCCTTTTAACATCTTTAATTTTATTAATTTGATTCTTGTCTCTTTTTTTTGGTGGACTTGGCTAATGGGTTTTCAGTAGTTTTTTCTCTTTTGAAAGAACCAGTTCTTCGTTTCATCATTTCTTTTATTTTGTTGTCTCCATTTCATTAATTTCTGTTCTCATCTTTATTATTTCTTTCTGCCTTCCTATTTTGAGTTTTGCTTGTTCTTGATTTTCTAAGACCTTGAGGTGCCTCATTTTGTTATTTTTTGAGTCCTCTTTGATTTTTTTAATTTGGCCACTAGTAACTATAAATTTCCTCTTAAAGTCACCTTTGCTGTATCTCAAAGGTTCTAGTAGGTTGTTTCATTTTCATTTGACTATAGAAATTTTTAAATTTCTCTTCTTGATTTCTTCAAGGGCCTATTGTTTAAGAGTTTATTGTGCAATCTCCGTTTCTTTGTGTAGTAATTTCTCTTGCTGTTAATTTCTAGTTTTATTCCATTATTATCTGATAATAAAATTATTTTTATTTTTCTGTATTTGTTTTTTGTTAGGGAAGTGCTCTACTCCTTTTTTTTTTTTGAGATGGGGTCATGTGAAGTTCAGCACAGAATGCCTCTGGTTTCAAACTTGCAATCCTCCTGCCTGAGCCTCTCAATCACTGGGATTATAGGTATTAGCCATGGCATAAACAGTGAATGGGGCTTGGTTGACATATGTGTGGAGTCCCCAAAAGAAGGCAAGAAAGAGAACAGAACAAAAGTAAAATATAAGCAGAAAATAACCAAGAATTTCCCAAATCCAATGAAAAACATTAGTCCCTAAATTCAAGCTCAATATAAACCCTCCCCCCAATGAAAAGAGAGAGAGAGAGAGAGCGCATGGGTGTGCACATATGCCAGCCCACCATATCAAGGCACATAATAGCAAAGTTGCTAAAAACCAAAAACTAGTAAATTGTGAGAGCAAAATATAAATACATTAAAGAAACAGCCATAAAAATCTTTGCTAGTTTTGCAACAGAAATACTGGCAGCCTAAGAGAATTGAATACCTACAAATTTTTGAAAAAAAATAATTGTAAACCTAGATTCTCATGCACAGAGGCAATGTCTTTCCGAAGCAAGATCCAGTATGTTTTCACATAAATGGAAAATAAATTTATTGGCAGATGTTTATCAGAAAAAAATACTAAAAGAAGTTCCATAAGCAAGAGAAAAATGTTCCTGCAGAAAAAGGTGGGCACATCGTGTAAAATGAAGAGCATCAAAAATGATTAAACATGTTGTTGTTGGGTGCCCTTGAGTTGTGTGTGACTCTTAGCAACCCTCATCTGGTTTTCAATGGCTCATTATTTCGGGATTGCCTTGGGAGTGGATTGCCACATCCTTCTCCCATTTTTGTGGTGCTGGGAATCAAACTCAGGACCTCAGAGACTGCAGAGTGGTGCTATGCCAACTGAGCTAAATCCCAGCCCTCGTTAAATATGTTGTTGTTGTTAGGTGCTGTCCAGTCGAGTCTGACTCATAGTGACCCTATGTACAACAGATTGAAACACTTCCTGATTCTGTCCCAGGCACACGATCTTATTTATGTTTAAGACCGTTGTTGCAGACACTGTCAGTCCATCTGGTGGAGGGTTTTCCTTTTTTTCGTTGATGTGCCACTCTCCCAAACATGATATCTTTCTCCAGGGATTAATCTCTCCTGACTACATGTCTGAAATATGTAAGCTGCAGTCTGGCCATTCTTGCTTCCAGTGAGCACTCTGGTTGCACTTCTTCTAGGACAGATCTATTGGTTCTTTTGGCTGTCCATGGTATATTCCATAGACATCTCCAGCACCATAATTCAAAAGCATCAATTCTTTTCCAGTCTCCCTTGTTTAATGTCTAGCTTTCATAACCATATGATGTGACTGAAAATACCATGGCATGAGTCAGACACACGTTCTTCTTCAAAGTGATGTTTTTACTTGTCAATACTCTAAAGAGATCCTTTGCCACAGCTTTTGCTAGAGCCACGTGTCTTTTGATTTCTTGACTGCTGCTCCCACCGGTGTTGATTATAGAGCCAAGGAAAGCAAAATCTTGGACAACCTCAGTCTTTTCTCTATTTATTGTGGAGTTGCATACTGACCCAGTCATAAGGATTTTTATTTTGTTGATGTTTAGTCACAACCCATATTGGAGGCTATGATCTTTGATCTTCATCAGTAAATGTTTGACCACTTCACTTTCAGCAAATAGAGTTGTGTCATCTGCATAAATCAGGTTAATGAATATAGGTAAATCTAAATAAACATTGGGGGCTGGGATTTAGCTCAGTTGGTAGAGCGCTGCACTGCAGTCTCTGAGGACCCGAGTTCAATTCCCAGCACCACAAAAATGGGAGAAGGGCCTGGCAATCCACTCCCAAGGCAATCCCGAAACAGTCAGCCATTGAAAACCATATGAGGGTCTCTATGAGTCGGATACAGACTCGATGGCACCTAACAACAACAACAAATAAACATTGATAGTATAAAACAATAATAATATTTAATGAGTACTAAGGAACTTCATGATAAATGGATAAAAGATTGAAGTTGTCCAAGATTTTGCTTTACTTGGTTCTATAATCAACACCTGAGTCAGGGAGTGTTTTGTTATGTTGTATTAGGGTTACTACGAGTTGAACCCGACTTGATGGCACCTACAACAACAACAAATGCCTTTCATGGTTAGATGTCCACTTTTTTCCCCTTGGATTTGTGAAATATCTGCTATAACTTCATTGAATAAGTTTTCCATACCTTTAGTTATTATGTCAGCTCCTCCTACCCCCTGGATTCTTGGGTTTGGTTTCTTTGTTATATCTGAGTGATCTTGGGAGTTTTGGTCATATTCTTTTATTTATTTATTTATTTCCATGTTGATATCTGAATGTAGTATTTCCTTAACTTTGTCTTCCATCCTTGATATTTCATTCTCTGCTTGGTTTAGTCCATTGGTGATGCTTTCCATTGTGTTTCGTATTTATTGAGATCTTTATTTCGAACATTTCTGTTTGGTGTTTTTTTGAGAATCTCAATTTCCTTCCTGAATTTCTCATCCATTTTATTGACCTTGTCTTCTACATTGTTGACTTTCTCACCTAGGTCCTATATTCATTTATTTCTTCTTTCATTTGCTTCTTTGTGTCTGTCCTCTTGGAGTCATTACTCATTTTTACAAGTAGACTTTTGAATGCTTTGACATTTCAACAATTTCTGTGTCTTTGGCTTCAGTAGTTAAAGATTTAGGGTCTTTTGGAGGAGATGTGTTGCCTTCTTTATTCATGTTTCTTGTGTTTATGATTTGTGATTTGTGCATATGTAGGGATGCGTATCTCCCTTTTTATTTGGAGATCTTAATGAGTGGCTTTCTCTTAAGATCTCAATCCCCAGTACTGCTCCAGAGGAGAAGACAAAACACTGTACAATACCTGACCAAAGTAGGGATAGAAATAGTTAATATTACATAAAGCCAATTTTTACATCAATGCCTGTTCAACAGAGAATAGTAACAATAATTTAAGTATGAAGTTACAAAATATTTAGGGTGAAGGTAAAAATAGTAATTGCCTGAACTAAGAAGGGATGAGACCAAGAAAGGAGAAAAAAAAATGCTGTAAGGATTAAGAAAGGAAAAAGAAGATCTAGAATGGAAATGAATTTTATGAAGGAGAAAAAAAAGCAAATGATTGAAGAAGAAGAAGAAAAGAAGATGAAGAAGAAGAAAAAGAAAAAGAGCCACCCGATTGTATAAACAGAATTATTATTGTTATTAGGTGCTGTCAAGTTGGGTCATAAACAGAGTTAAGTAAACTTAAGCAGAGCAATAAGAAGTAAAAAGACTTAAGAAATTTCTTTTTAATAGGTAGAGTAAAAATGATAAAAGCTTAATAAGTAGACACACAAGCAACAAAAGATAAAGAAAATTAAAAGAGAAAAAAGATAAAAATTACATTAGAAAAAAGAGAAGTAGGAAATAAAAATTAACAATGAAAAGAGGGAAGAAAAGAAAAGGAAAAAAACCAGTGACTTTGTTGTACCACTGCAACCCTAGTGTCTTGGTAGGCTGAAGCTGGAGGATCTTTAGTCCCAGGCCATAGGCAGCCTATGCAATTCAAAAAGAACCTGTCCCAAAGTAAAAATAAGAAAAGGGCTAGGGACAGCAGAGTGATATAACATTTTCCCCATGGAAAGCCCTGAGTTCAGTCCCCAATCCAGTAGGAAGAAAAAAGAATGAAGAAAATAGTGGTATGATTTCTTTTGGTGGCCTCTATATTGGAGTCTGGTATGTGTTCATGGTGGTCACTTGAAGAGAGAGCTTTTTTATCTGACCAGGACTCAAAGTTGAAAGTCTCTGGAGTTCCCCTCAGGAGATGGAGTTGTTTCCTCTCCCTAGTGCTTGGGGCTAGTATCTGACCATCTTTCCTGAGCCTCCTGCTGCCTGAACCTCTTAGTTTGTTGGCTTCCCACATTCCCTCACTGTAACTGCCTTAGAAGCTGGCACTCATGCTAGGATTGTTACAGTTTACCTCCAGGCTCTCTCCACTGGTGATTCTCTTTTCAGGCCTCAGGGGTAGCTCAGTCTCACACAATAGGTTCCCTCTCAAGGTGGCCTGGACCAGGTTCCTCTGAGACACTGAGTGTGGGAAAATGAATCTCTTATCCAATATTGACCCTTCCCCTCCCCCCAGTCAGGAAGAGCACTCTCTCACAAAATCCCCCAAAGAGTCCAAGGACTTCCAGGACTGTGGGCTTGTCCTGTGGGACTGCCAGTCTGACAGCCAGGGATGTCTGGCTTACCTCTTTGGGTGAGGGCTCCAGTTCCTGTCCCTCATAGGGAGCCTTGCTTGGAGATATGTCCTGTGCAGTCCCTCCCAGTGCTCAGCTCCACTCTGCACCCTGGGACCATCCCAGGATCTTCTCTGTGGTTTCTGTGCTTTTCCATTCCTTCTCTCTTTGAAACGGAGGAGGCCATTCCCTGCTATTCTGGCTTGTTTGTTTTACCAGGTCCTATGAAAGCTGCCTCTAATGTGCCATCTTACTCTAGAAGCCCCATTTTTTTCATACTCTTAAACTCATTTTATCCCATTGCCTTCAGGGCAGGATTTTAGCAAGTATCCTACTGAACTCGTATAATAGTCAAAATGAAACAATTTTCCTAAGGATGTTGACTTCAGACTAATGGTACTGCTAGTAGATAAGGATATAAGGTTAAGATTTATTGCTGGGCTAACATGTTCCCAGCATTTTAAAGAATGCTCTTAGATACAAAATTCAGAGAACTAGTTCTCTGCCAGTTTTTAGTTCAGAGCCCTCACAAATATATGGACTCTTTTCTAAGTGCAAGACACAGTGCTTAGAATGCTATGGAGATACAAAAACGAGCAAGATTTTGTCCTTTAGAGGAGTTACAGCCGACAGTATGGAACATGTGAAAAAAATAGAAACAATAGAAAAAATAGAGGAACGTGAAAAAAAATGAGATAGAAGAAGGTTAATGTCTAAATGTAGTGATGTTTAAAGGAAGTAATGTATCCAGTTGTGGGGGATATAAATGGCTTTATGGAAGTATACTTTTGGCAGGGCCTCAAAGTAAAATACTGTTTTGAAGAGCAGAAATAGAATGATGTGAGCTTGGGAGGTAGCTCAGTGGTTGAGTGCTTGCCTAGAAATGGAATGGTGAATATAGGAGAGAAGGTGTGGTTATGTACAGATAGTACTTGTGAGACTAAAAGGCATTCTAGTTTGGCTGGGGAGCAAGACTAGAGCCTTTTGTGGTGGCCTTGGAGTCCCAAGTTGAATAGTCTGTACTTCATTTGTTAATAGATAGTAGTCATTTTTGAACTTTTGAACTGTTAGAGTTAAATGATTAAGCCTGTGTTTAGGAAGAGCCTATTAAGAAGATGAGTCTTATGCAGTGGTAGGAAGAGTTGAAACAGTACGAGAAGGAAAGAGGGACTGAATTAGAGTAACCCAGGAAGAATTCAAAAATTGGGGAATAATCTGAATGGTGTTGGAATTACATGTAAGTTAGCAATAGTTTATGACCAGGGAGATAGGAAAGAATCAATGTTGTTTCTAGAGTTTTGAGTTTGGACAGCAGAAAGGATGCTGGTGCCATTAATAGTCTACAGGGGTAAAGAAGATGAGTGTGTCTGCTCATTTCTAAGTGTAAATTTGTAGAAGCAGTTGCTAATTTTTTAGGTGAGGGTGTATTCACCTCAAGTTGAAGTTAACTTAAGCCTAGAGGGGAAGTCAGGTTTTAGAAAGAGAAATTTGGGAATTGTCCTCATAGATGTTCTTACTTCTATTAAAGAGGTATCGATATTTCCATGAGTAAAAATAGATATTTGTTGTTGTTAGGTACCATGAAGTCAGGCCCAACTCATAGCGATCTTATGTACAATAGAATAAAATACTACCTGATAGTGTTCCATGCCTGGCACTCTTGTCAGTGCTTTTCTGCTATTCATAGGATTTTTAGTGGTTGATTGTTGCCAGAGTGGGCTGGCCAGTCATTTTCCTAAGCTTACAGCATCCTTTATTCTCAGGTGGTCTCTCATCCAAGGACTAACCAGGCCCAACCCTGCTTAGCTTCCAAGATCAGATAGAATTAGATGCCAGGGTGGAATGGTTGTAGACAAAAATAAATAAATAGAATAATACAAAATTTTGAGGAAAAAGCCCATAGGAAGTGCTGTAATTTTAGGATGACTTCTGAGTAAATGAGTTATCTTTCCACTCTCTTTTTTTAAAAAATAGGAGAAAGCACAGGGGGAGAAAACCAATGTTTAATACAGTTCTGAACAGATGCTTAAAAAAGTCACTGATGAATAAATATAATTTGGTTGGGATGTAGGGTACATTGTTATTGTTGTTAGGTGCCTTGGAGTCAGTATCTGACTCATAGCGACCCTCATAGGGTTTTCAATGGCTGTTTCGGGATTGCCTTGGGAGTGGATTGCCAGGCCCTTCTCCCATTTTTGCAGTGCTGGGAATTGAACTCGGGACCTCAGAGACTGCAGCGCAGCAGTCTATCAACTGAGCTAAATCCCAGGGTAGGGTACGTATGAGAGAATAATAGTTATATTGTGGAGAACTTTGAGTGCTAGACTGGAGACTGTCCATCCCTAACACCTCTAACACAGGCTTAATTGCTGATACCAGGTGAGGGGATAGGTCTAAGAATATTTTGAACTTTTAAGATGTTCTTTGAGGAATATTTCTGTTTGAGGAAATGAAAGAAATACAGCAAGATTATAAGTTAAATCTAATTTTAAAGCTTATTTATATTCTTCCCATTTCAGTTTTTGATTATATATTTATTTATGTATTTATTTATTTATTGTAGTACTGTTAGTTGAAACCAGGGCCTTTTGCGTGCTAGATAAGTGTTCTACTATTGGGCTTCACCTGTTATCTCCATCCCCCACGATTTTTACTTTTGGCTTTGAGATAATATCTCATAAATTGTACTAGGTTGCCTGTGGCCTCAAAACCTGTGATCCTCCTGCTTCAGCCTCCTGGATAGTTGGGATTACAGTTGTGCTCCACAGCACCACGCTGTTAGATTTTTAAAGTATATTTTGAGTGTCTGAACTATGCTTGTGTTCTTATATTTATTGATCAGTAAACATTTTTGCCTGTGCCTTTCTCTCTGCCTGCGATAGCTTTCTCACCTTCCTTCTTAGTCCCTTGCTTTCTCTAAGATGTTTCTCATCTTTTAGGTTTTGGTTTAGATATCGGGTCTTTTTCTTTCAGGAAGCATGTACTGAAATCCTAAACCTAAGACAAGTGCTTTTCTTATGCCCCTACATCCTACTACTTAATATACCAGATTGCAGTTACTTGTTTTGTCTGTGTTCTCCACTGGCTTATAAAATTCCATGTCATGGTGCTCTTTGGTGTTTATTGTTGCAATTTTACCTTGAATCATGAAACTTGGAGCATAGCTTGTTGGAGATGGACTACATATAAGGTAATGCTAAAGTTTGCTTTTAACCTGCAGGTTCAGTGACTTAGAGGTATATCTTAAAAGTGAAGGTAAGAAATGTTTTAGTTACAATAGGTAGCTACTGAATTACTATACTTGCCAGAGATTTAGATTGAGCACTATCAAGTAAAATAAAAATGCTTTCAAAATAAAAGATTGTTTTAAGATAGCTTCAGTGATGCTGCAACAATGCATCGGTCCACGTAGCCCAAAGTCATTTCCTTGCTTTGTCTTCATGTGCTAAGTAATATGACAGTGTAATTGTTGAAGTTCTAAAAACTTAATGGTAAGAATTAGCAGTTTCTTGAGGATTCAGAGTACACAGCTATATGATGTAATGTAGGAAGTGATGTTAGTTTTCTGTTAGCATGTTTTACGTTCTCCTTCCCCCTCTGTGTCTATTTTTCTCTCAACATTTGATTACTGCATAATATTTATGAAGAATTGAAATTTTTTTCTCTCCTTCATTACCTATTTTCTAGAGGGACAGGAGTTATGAGTAGTGAAAATGATGCAATTTTGGTTGAGGTGAGATTTTTTATGGAAGATTTTTTTTTTCTGTCCTTCATTATCTATTTTTTAGGGTGATAGGAGTTGAAGGGCCATGAAAATGGTACAATTTTAGTTGAGTATATTTCAGTGTAATTTTTTTATGTGTAAGGATTATACTGATTCCTACCTTTTTTCTTAATTAATGTATATTTATTTTATAAAATGGTAAGTTTCATTATGGCATTTTCTCTTTTTTTGTTTCTTTTTTTTCGTTTTGTGTTACCAGGGGTGTTGAACCCAGGGCCTTCCTCATACTTTGCATGTATTCTACCACTGAGCTGCATCCCTTAGCCCCTGTTTTTAAACTTTTATCTTGAGATAGGT
Organism: Pedetes capensis; assembly: GCA_007922755.1. Classification (NCBI taxonomy): domain Eukaryota; kingdom Metazoa; phylum Chordata; class Mammalia; order Rodentia; family Pedetidae; genus Pedetes; species Pedetes capensis. The sequence continues at coordinate 30,726 of VMDO01022918.1, forward strand.
TCATGCTAACTTACATAGACTGTCTCTGGCCTAGAACTTGGGCTAGTCTTGATTTCACCTCCCTGAGTTGCTGGAATTATAGGTGGGTGCCACTGTGCCTGGCTTTCATTATGACATTTTCATACATGTCTATCTTATACTTTTCCCTTACTCACCTCCACATTATTCTCTTTTGTCTATCTCTGGTCTCCTTCCTCTTCCTAAATAGTCCCCTTTCTACTTCTTTCTACTTTACCCCCCCTCTCTGTCTCTCCCCCCTCCATATATCTATATCTATAGCTTATCTATATCTATAGCTTATCTATATCTATATTTGTCTCTGTATATCACTTATGAAAGAAAATGTGGTATTTGTTTTTCTGATTCTTATTTTGCTTAACGTGATAACCTCCAGTTCCATATGTTTTTCCTGTAAATGACTTAATTTCATTCTTCTTTATGGCTGAATCAAACTCCATTATGTATATATACATTACATTTTCTTTATCCAGTCATCCATTGATGGACATATGAGCCAATTTTGTAACTTGTCTAATGCGAATAGTGCTACAGTAAACATGGATGTACAGGTATCTCTGTAGTATGTTGACTTAGGTTCTTTTAGGTATATATCTAGAAGTGATAAAGCTGTTAGTAAGTGATAAAGCTGGTAGTTCTGTTGTTAGTTTTTTGAGGAATTGCCACACTAGTTTCCATAGTGGCTTCACTAATTTACATTTCCACCAAGAGTGTGTTAGGGTTCCTTTTCCCATCCATCCTTGCCAGAATTTGTTATTGGTTTTCTTGGTCATAGCTGTCTGCCTGGGGTGACATAGAATCTCAATGTAGTTATACATTTCCCTGATGGTTAAGGATAGTGACCATTTTAATATATATTTATGGGCCATTTGTACTTTTTCTTTGAGAACTATCTGTTGACTTTATTTGCCCATTTATTGATTGAATGATTTGCTTTTTTTGGTATTTAATTTTTGTTGTTGCTCCTGTTAGGTGCTGGCCAGTTGGGTCTGACTTTTAGTGACCCTCATAGAATTTTCAGTGCCTGAGTGTTTCAGGATTGCTTTGGGAGGGATTGCCATATCCTTCTCCCATCTTTGTGGGTCTGGGGATCAAACCCCAGTCCTCAGTGCAGAGCAGCACTCTACCAACTGAAATAAACCCCAGCCCCTATATTAATCCTGTCGGATGCACAGGTGACAAAGATTTTCTCTTATTCTGTGGCCTGTCTTTTCCTTCTCTTATTATTTTCTTTTTGTCTGTGCAGAAGCTTTTTAATTTCATCCAATCTCATTTGTCAGTTCTTGCTGTTATTTCTTGGGCTCCTGGAGTCCTTTTCAGAATGTTCTTGACTATACCTATATCTTGATGTGTTTTTCCTATGGTATCCTTTAGTGGGTTCCAAGTTTCAAAAATGAAGAGGATTTAAAACATTTACTGATGAAGATCAAAGATCATAGCCTTCAATATGGGTTACGACTAAACATCAACAAAACAAAAATCCTTACGACTGGGTCAGCACGCAACTTCACATTAAATGGAGAAAAGATTGAGGTTGTCCAAGATTTTACTTTGCTTGGCTCTATAATCAACCCCCGTGGAAGCAGCAGTCAAGAAATCCAAAGACGCATTGCTCTAGGAAAAGCTGTGGCAAAAGATCTCTTTAGAGTATTGAAAAGCAAAGATGTCACATTGAAGACGAAGGTGCGTCTGACTCATGCCATGGTATTTTCAGTGGCATCATATGGTTGTGAAAGCTGGACATTGAACAAG